>NW_019379516.1:464032-475875 GCF_000648655.2 Copidosoma floridanum | reverse complement strand
ACCATGTCCTTTAATTTTTCACTATGTGTACGCGCATACGTAAAGGTAGAAATGAAACTTCGTTCAAATTCTTGGAGAGTTAAAATAGTGTCAACTTTAGCCATTAACCATTTCCTTGCTCCATCTTTTAAGCGTGCTTTTGCAATGCTAAAAGCTATAGCATCTGACCAACCGTGCAAAATTTTTAAATTCAATAATTCGGTTATCCATGCTCTAGATTGCTCGGGCCCTTCCGTTCCAAAAAATTCACTTATGGCGTCTTGTGCGTTTGATAGAGACAATGCTTGTCCCTGTTGATTACCACCATTTTCTCGTTGCACTTGTTCGATTACATTAGTTTGCCTTTTCATAATTTCTCCCAACGAAACCAAAATTGTTTTTATACCTGATGCTTCTTCTGGGTCTGCTGTATTTTTAGCTGTACTGGCTAAACTCAAAGCATTTTCTAAATCTTGCACTTTCGACATAAGTCTTCCTATGTCAATTTCGTGTTGCTGTCTTTCTTCTTCTCGTTTTCTTTTCTGCCTCTCAATTTCTGCTATCGCTAACTCTGCTTCTTTCTCGTTTATTTTGCTGCCTTTTTTTATAACGTCTGTCAATCGATTTTCAATAAAGTCCTCAAACTCATCGATATCACTCATTAAAATCTACAGCGTTCCTTTTCTCTTGATTTAAATTTCAATCTACACCGTGTATCGTCTTTGTCTGTTTTATCTTATATATTTATCCCACTTCTGATTTGTTAAATTAAGCTTTTTAATTTAATAATTATTTTTATAATATAGAATAATAAAATCAGACAAAAAAAAGGTATAAAGAACTGCACGTTAGTTTTAGAATTTTATTAAATTAATATTTAATATTTATTAAATTTGTAACTTTATAATAGTATACTTCATAAGGTAAGTACACGTAAGGTATCTTTACAGCGATTCACGCTCACACAGCTAACTGCCTGACTCACACAAACAACTGGCATACGCCAGCTGGAGTCGGACTACTCAAACAGAACCACACGTTACTGTTATCAACTAGCGACTGACTGTATACACTGATCGCAGTACCGCATTCATTCTCTCCCTACTCTTATCTATTACACTTTACGCTTGTACATATATTAGTTACCCTTATAAAATTTATAGATATAGTAAATCCTTAACACTTGCAACGCGTTAACATTGCTCAGGCGATGTTGGACTAGGTCCATGATAACCCAATTTTACTTGAGAGATATAATTGTAAGCCTATCATCAGCTTATAGTTGTGACGTGGGAACCACAGTTTAATCATCTAAAGTTGTCACATGAGCAAAAACCACAAGAAGCGTGGCAGATTCAATCAAATATTAAGGTTTCTTTGATAGCAGGGGCATGGTGCATCATGGGTTCTTAAGACAAAGTAGCACGGTGGATAAAGAATATTACCCATAGTTTAGGCACAATTCCAAAACGCCAAATTTGTGGTATAACAAAAATTGCTGTTGCACCTTGATAGCGCTCCTGCTCACAAATCATTACTCATCTGCTAATTGTTGGTCAAAAACAATGCAGTAATGCTGCTTTAATCATAGCATTTTTCAGATCTGACCCCTTGTAACTTTTTTATTCCTAAAAAGAGGTCCATGAAAGAATGATGCTCTGCCAAGATTCAGAAGATAAAGACGTCATTCTTTGCTAAATGCCTTACATATTGAAAAAAAGTTGGCATAAGTATATCATGTTGGAAGAAGACGAAATTACATTTATATTCATTGTTTTTGTTTAGTATAATATATACGTATTTTTACTTCATTTGTTGACCTTTTAAATATAAAAATAAAAAACAACATGACAAGTTGATAAATAGTCATAATTTAAAAAAAATATATACTTTATCTGATGTACTTTTTATTAAATGAAAGATAATATGACTTTCTTAGTGGCACCAAAAAATTGGCACGTGGAGCGCGCAGAGTGGCAAAGCCAATCCAATAAACACGAGCACACACACACACACATACAACAACAAACACACATATATATACTAGTGGAGCTTACGCCCCCTGGGCGCTCCGCGCGCTAACCCCACACTAACAGATTGAGTAGACAAATTAACGACATTGCTTGTGTATTTATCAATGCAGGCTGAAAATTAGTTCACAACAGCAGAATACGTGACTCACAAAGGACTTAATAAAACATATGATTAACTTAACATAATTAAATTAACATAAATATTAATTTTCCAATAGTATTTTAAAATAATATTAAAGGTAATATCGTTACCTTTTGTCTTCATCTAACAAAATTTGATTTTCACGTTTTTCCGTATTTTCTATTGTCTCAATACCTAATATAGATTCTCCTATATTTTGACCTGCTTTAATTATACAATTTTTATTTCCTTCATTTATTACAGGCATACTCAACTCTTGATTATTATAATTAATTTCAATACAATTTATTTCTCCCGAATTAACGGTGATATCATTTACTGATTGTACTTTTGTACTACGCGACTTATCTTGATACTCATTTGGTTCAACTTCGAAAAATGTTAAGTCATAACCCCTTCGAATATACCCTAAATCTAATGCTTCAGTTAACGGTCGACCTAAAATCATATCGTATTTTTGCGCAAAATCAGGTACAATTAATAATTGCAATTTACGTTCTTTTAAATCTTTTAATTTTATAAATTCGTATATAGCACCACGAGATTCTACATTATAATCCCCAAAACCGGTTAAAATAATTTTATTATTATTTACTTGAAATTGCTCCAATTCGACGATATNTTAATTATACCTCCTTCTGAATTCTATCTTTTACTTAATAAAGTTCTCAAGTAATCAAGAATTTTATATTTGGGTAAAGTAGACATGGACCAGAAAGAGATTTGAAATCTAAAAGTTCAATCAAGTTAAACAAATAATGGTACTTCAGAGACACGTAGTGAGTAAGAGGAAGCGAATAGACAGAGGGAGACCTGTGATCAGTGACTTAAAAAAACCCTAAAAACGAGGTATGACTTAGGTACTAAATTTCGTATATTTTTTAACATTTATGATGGTAAAACATTAGATAAATAAGTATTTTATTGGGGGGGAGGGGGAACTGAGGATGAAGGGGGAGCGAGGGGGAGCTGGGGGGGTGGGGGGGGGAGTTCACTCAAATATAATTTGATTAAAAATGAAATTAAAACAAGCAAATAACTACGTAAATCGAGGGGGAGCTGAGGGAGCTGAGACTCACTTTAGTCAATACAACTATATAATATAAGGAGATATAATAGTGCTCTACGTCCGGATCCTTTAATAAGGACACTACTATGGAAACTTAGCTCTTCGAAAAGGGGCAAGGAAAGGGATGGGAAGCCTCCCATTACTGGGAGGGGGGTAGAGGGAAATTAGGCATTTTTTGCTGCGAGAAGGTTGCCTAATCTCTCCTCGAGGAGCATTGCGTGGTGAAAAAGCACATGTGAAAAATCACAAAGGTACTTGCTTAAAAGTCGCACTGGCTGGGAATCGAACGAGTCTCCCGCTTGCCAATCCACGACCTAGCCGACTGAGCCAACGCGGGCTTTACATATATACATGTTTATACACTCGTGAGGTTTCACTCCCCCTTTACGTTTCGCACTTCAACCATCTTAATTATTTGTTTTTTAATGCTCATTGAAGTTATAAAAAATATATTTACACAGAAAACTTATTTGTGCAATATGAGACAGTTATTGCTCGGAATACATATAATAATGAGGGGCTGTTAGCATGTATTTTCGATTTTCATGACTTTTCCAGATCCTGATATCCTTCTGTGATAGAAAAAGGATTATTTATCGATCCCATGTATCGCCTACATCAAATAATACGCCTGGTATGAAAAGTTTTCTCCGCTTTGATTGAAATATGATGGGAATAAGTTTACAATAAGCCTTCTTCTTAAAGTATTATACAAATTATACTTTTTAAAATTTTTTAACTTTTAAAAAAGCAGATTATGTTTATTTCGTCATACTTAACTTGAAACCTTTTATATGAATATGCATACATCTAACAGCACGATAAATGATAATTAAATTACTCTACTAGTTCCGTAAGTGAACGTATAACAATAAGCCATCTTAGTAGGTTAATACTTCCAATGTTTGTATTATTGTATAACTTAGTGTTATTTGATTAAAATATGATGGGAATAAGTTTACCATAAGCCTTCTTCTTAAAGTGTTATATAAATTATACGTTTTAAAATTTTTTAACTTTTAAAAAAGCAGATTATGTTTGTTTCGTCATACTTAACATAAAAACTTTTATATGAATATGCATACATCTAACAGCACGATAAATGATAATTAAATTACTCTACCAGTTCCGTAAGTGGACGTATAACAATAAACCACCTTAGTAGGTTAATACTTCCAATGTTTGTATTATTGTATAACTTAGTGTCATTTGAATTTACGTTTGTATTAGTATTATGGCATACAGAGACAAATAAAATATTTCAGGGGATACGAAATATTTTTATGTAAATAATGTATTTGTGCAATATAAGATAGTTCTAGTTCGAAGTAGGATAGACACCCTTATTATCAAGCCTCTTTTAATAATCGAGGGTCTGAGCTATAAGTACAAAGATATTTTTAAAGGCTGATGTACACGCATAAGTTGTGTTTTTCTGTTAATGTTTGGGGTAATGTAGCCTGCAAAACTCTTAAAGTTTAACTAACTGACACTTTAATGTAATTAACACATAAAAAGCGAGGTTGCATCATTAAATTACAGTGTTCATGTAATATTTTACCAGAAATAATAAGGATATACATATTTTATTGACTATCCCATATACAATTTACTGCCTTGATTACATACATCTTATGAATGTAATGGCGATATCGTCATTCTTTATTTAAGCGATAGCAACCTTTTTTTCAAAGCTCTCTTTTCTTAATTTTTATCCATGAAGTCAACAATAAGTGCACTACCTGTATCGTGCCCCTGAAATCTATGCCCTCAATTAGCAATTCTTAGCAGCGTATCTAACTTTTCTCTATTGTTTAATGAAGGTTACATTTACATCCAACAGCACAATAAATATTGTTTCAATTTCTTAACTGGTTACGTAAGTTGACCTTTTTCATAGAGTAATACTCTTGTAGTTTATATTATTGTATAATAAAGTGTTGTTTGAAGTTAAGTATATATTAATCTCATGTGATACAAATCCAAATAAGAAATTTAAATTGTTAATACCGTCCATCAACGATTTAAAAAAAAAAACTTAGAGCACCCAGAACTTTATACTTTGATACATACAAATATGATTGATATTACGATCCAAGCCATAGTTCTATTAATTAATTGATTATTAATTAATTGTATGCATCAAGTCCATCTATACACGTCTTGAGCAATGGACAGTGTAGAAGAAGTCTGTGCATAAAATATGTACTTAAAAATAAACATTAAAGTCTGTTTAAGGGAGCATGTATGTGTGTAGATGTCGAGATCCGTGAGGATTGGTAGAGTCCGAAAGATTTCACAAAAATGGTGTGGGGACGATAGAGATTAGAGCAGGAGAGGGGTCCGGACAAAAATAAGCTAAGCTAGAATAAAGGACAGTATAAAGTACAATGAAATTCATACGTAAAGGAAAAATTAACAAATTTTTATTTCCATTAATTGGTTAACAAATGTCGTTTGTTTACACTCTTATACTAATACAAATCATACTTCTAGTATTCTTACAGTATTCTAGTAACATTCTTCTATTAAAGAGTGTTTCCCTAACAACACATAACAAATATTACCATTTAATTGAATATAAAAAGTTTTCAATAATGTTCAAGGTAATACTAAAATTTGATCTGAACCAACTTATAACATACATTTTAATTTTTCTCCAAAAGTTTTGAATAATATAAACTCAGGCTTCCCACTACATGAACTTTATTTCAAAATTAATTTAATGGTAATGTTGATTGAAAATTATAATTCACAGGATTGGTTGTGCAATGGAGAAAAACTAAATATTTTTAAATTATTACGGGATGAAATGTCAAAAATATAGTATTTATTTTACAAATCAGTTTAATTACGAGAAATTTTTTATCACTACCTTTTTTTTCATAGAAATTAATACCCATTTATATCAGCCTTTGCAATGACAATAAGTGAATTACAAGAATATAGTTTTAAAAAGGTTGAAATGTACCGTAAGAAGAAATGCTTTTCAGTTGGATGTATGTGAGATTTTTCTTCATGTTAAATGTATTAAAATATTTTTGTACTACCACATTTAATTTTTTAAGTAATTGATCAATCAAATGTTATGATGAAGCTGAATTAACATGGGTCACGAACGACAAATAAGGTTTCATAGCAGTGATCTCAGAAGGGACGGCACTTTTCGCAAAGCCAAGTTCAGCACTCTAGTGACTCGCAATCTACAGGCTAAAGCAACTAGAGCACAGCTTGAAAGAGTCTCTACCCCAGTTTTCCTACTCCTACTTTTCCTCTCCAGGTGATAAATACATATGGTTAACCCAAGCCTGCTTCACAACTTCTAAATTACATTGATACCTTGGCGGGGTAGTTCTCCGTAGCCAGGTGGACTAAATAATTTTCGTTTTTGCTGGTCATACCGTTGATTCACACCTTTGATTTTTTCCTTTTTTTTTCTAGATACCATTTTAATATCTTTCTTAAAAAGGCTGTTCCTATGGACGCAACAGCACGATACATAACCATTACTTTTAAATGGGGTTACGTAAAACTGTCGCATCTATGTGTCGCCTCAAATTAAATGAATGCCAACTCAAAAACTTAGTGTACTCAAGTATTTTCGTTCTCATTAAATAATTGCAATTATTAAATAAGAAAGTGTAACAGAACTATCAATGCACTCTAGTATTTCCATTTTAAATAAATGAAAATTTTTATTAATAAACAAGCACTTATAGTACAATGACCCAGTATGCTCTGGTATTTCCATCTTAAATAAATTAAAATGGTTATTGATAAAAAAGCACCTTTAACGAAAGAATTGAGTACGCCAAAGTCTTCTTGATTTTTATTGATTATAATGTTATTTAATAAATAAGCATTTTCAACAAAATAATGTAGTCCTCCCTGATCTTTTTATCTTAATTTAATTAAAATNTAGATTCAGTTTTAAACAACAGAGCGATTCTTGGAAATTTTAGTAAATTTATGTCCAAAGGTACATTGATTATTAAATTTGTAATTTTGTATTAGCTTGGGTTTTTGACGTAACCATTTTAAATTCAAATATTGTAATTTAGTGGATATTAAAATTCTCATTGATTCGGTGACACTAAAGTTTCCAACAGGTGAAGATGTTCCTGTAAAGCTTAGAATTTAAGCATTTGTGATTTCTTTGATAAGATAGGTTTACCAGAAAAAATTTGTAGTTTGACATTTGAAAAAACAGATTCGCTAGATTAAGATGTTGCCTCTGTTCAACGGATTATCAACCTATAGGACACTGTTCCAGTTTAGTTACGGTATATTTTTCTGCAAAATTCTATGGAATCGTGTTATCACCAGAAATTAAAGTTAGCGGATATACTAATTCAATATGAAGATATTTTCGAAGATGACAATATCGTAAAAAAATGTGATTTAGTTGAACATGAGATACACTTGGAGAAAGGAACAAGACTAATTAGACAACCACTAAGATGAGTAGCTATTTACAAACAAGAGAAAGTTGACTCTAATAACAAAAATGGAGAAACAAGAAGTTATTGAAAGATTATCAAGTTCCTGGTGTTCTTCAGTCATTCTCAAGAAAAAATTACTGGCAAGTGAAACTTAAGAATAAAGATAAAAAAATTAAGGCTTTCTCTGTTCGACAAAAATTATGGCAATCCAAAGTCATGCCATTTGGATAATACAATGCATCAGAGCCTTTTCAACAACGTATGGAAGAAGTCCTTAAGGGATTCTTGTACATAATTTGCTTAGTTTATTTAGATGACATCACAATATTTCGTCACTGAAGAATAATGTACAAAACCTGAGGAAGAAGATGGCAGAAATCCATGACTTGACAAAAACCACCATAGCTGTTATATCTGGCAAGATCAAGATTCATTACGATAAACAAGCAAGAAAAGTCGATTTTTTGGAAGGACAAAAAGTTTGATTTTATTATCCACATTACTAGGATGATCCGTTTCAAGTTGTCAAAAAGATCAATGACGTTGTCTACGCTACTGGTAAATCACCAAAACACAAGACAAAAATAATACATGCCAACAGAATTGCGATTTTTTACGAAAGAAAATCGTCTTAACTACTCTGCTTCGGTTTTATTTTGCTTGGTTTACTTTTCTAAAGATGTTGGGAAAATGCCAGAGTAGGGATGTGAAATAGGGTCCACAGAACGTCATTCCTCATTTATGTCCAAAGATTAACTATCTCTCACATTACCCTGATGAATAAGGTGTAGTAGGTTAAAACAGATACAATAGGATTAAAGATGCTTGGTAACTTGGCGATGAAGTCAAGTTAGAGATTTCAAGTTCTGCAGCTGTAAAAAGAAAATTTGGATGGAGTAGGATTCACAGCTAGATAGAATGTTTTTGGTAACATGGAAAAAAAGTCCTGTAGTGTCACTCTACATTCTGGAGTCGTATTAATATCCTGTAGCTACAACAGAAGAAGATAAAAGTAATAGCTGAAAGTTTTATATATGGTGCTTAGTTTTGTGACTGTTAGGACAACAATATGAAAGAGAAGAGGATATTGTTTAGAAAACGGTTCAAAAAAAGTACTAAAACAAATGAGTTGCCGCGCTATCGAAAATGTTGCTATACGTTGCTAGGTGTTGTTGATTAAAAAAAAAGTTGTTTATTCGTGATTGTAACCTCAAGCTAATTAATTCTGTTCACTTATACTCATAAAGCTTAGTTTCATTTTGTTAGTTAATGTGTCTTAATTTTTAGTAGTAAGCGTAGCGATGTGTATATATATATATATATATATATATATATATATATATATATATATATATATATGAGGTGACTTATGCAGTTAACAGTGAATAACAAGTCAAATGCATAGCATTATTGGCTAATTATTGTTAGATCATTAAACACAATATCAGCTTTAAGTTATCAATTAGTCACGGCACGTGCATACTTGAACCTGCATTTTAACTTATTTCTAATAAAACGACATAAGCACACTACATTATTAAGATAAAAAAGCTTTATTTTTATCAACATTATCATCTTTAATAATTATATTAAAGCAAACTTAAATGATTTTATCACAGTCTTTTCTTTGTTTATCTTTGCTTTTATCCGAACAGAAATCATCAAATACTCAGTCATATTCAGAAAGGTGCATGTTTTGATTGCTATGTTTAAAGTTGATTTTTTTATTGATTGAAATATTAATTTATTCAAGATGAAAAGACTAGATCGTACTGGATTACTTTTTTATAAGCGCTTGTTTACTCATTAAAATTTTAATTAAATTAAGATAAAAAGATCAGAGTAGACTAGGTTATTGTGTTAAAAACGCTTGTTCATTAATTAACATTATAATAAATGAAAATCAAGAAGACTTCAGCGTTGCAGATTCTTCTGTTAAAGGTGCTTGTTTATCAATAAACATGTTGATTTATTAAAGATTAAAATATCATAATGTACTGAGTCATTGTACTATAAGCGCTTGCTTATTAATAAAAAATTTTATTCAAGATGAAAATACTAGAGTGCATTGATAATTCTGTTACACTCCCTTATTTAATCGATGCTATTGTTTAATGAGAATAAAAATTTTTGATTACACTAAGTTTTTGGGTTGGCACTCATTTATTCTAATAAACGTATTAAAATGGTATCTAAAATCAAAGGTATGACCAGAAAAAACGAAAATGATTTAGTCCGTCTGGCTACAGAGAACTACCTCCCAAGGTATAAATGTAATATAGAAGCTGTGACACAAGCTTGGGTCAACCATATGTGTTTATCACATACAGAGGAAAAGTAAGAGTAGGAGAACATGGAAAGAGACTCTTTGGAGCTGTGCTCTAGTTGCGCCAGTCTACAGCTTACAAGTCTTTAGAGTGCTGAATGAACACTGCTTTGAGGGAAATGCTCTTTTGTCTGGCATCACTGATTTATTGTATTTAATACTAAAGTAGTTTAATATTTACTAATATTCTTTGCTACTCAAACGAATTTCAGTTAAAGTCTTAGAAATAGGCTTAAAATATAAATTAGTTATTAAAGTACTATAAAAAATTTTCTTTATCCACATAAAAACAAAAAAAAATATGTGTAAAAAAAATAATCTCCTAATTAACTATACTACATAAGTTGATGTATGTCCATATAGTTTTTCTTTCATGAGCTTAGTTGCTTTAGTTAAGTAAATAATGGGATTTTTCAGATTTTCTTGAGTTGTTAATACATAATAAGTTTTATCTTTGAAGACGGCAGCGATAGATTAGAAAGGGATTATTTTAATGGGAAGAGGTAGGAGCTGAAAGAAAAGCTTAGAAAAAGTGGAAAAGAGCTCGTTTAAATGTCATGATATTGAAAATTACGTGAAAATAAGCTATTAACATTGTGAATCGAAGGGGATTAAGGTGGAAGCGTAGGGGGGAGCAGAAACTCACTTTTGTCCTAACAACTATTTCATAAAGAGATGTATAAATTTGTGTGTATTGGTGTGTTTATTCTTCTGTGTTATATAGTAATTAAAGAGAGGGCGTCTTCTCTTCTCTTCGACCTCTCTAGCCTCCCCTCATCTCTCTTCAAAATAAGACAATATTCCTTTTGTTTCTCTGTAAAATGACTTAATTAAAATTTATTTTAGTCTCCCTCACCCTTCTTTAATGCCTCAACTCAAAAAACTGTAGAACTATCCTAATTATATTTTGGTTAGCCCATTAACGCGCATCACATTTTTGTGCCTCTTTTACCCTAGCTCAAAAGAACAAGATTCTATTCATTGATTCCATCCTCGTCGTCACAATTACATTTTTTGTACTGCTGCCTGTACCCCTAGTGATGAGTGTTATTAAATTATTTCTAAGAATTTAAAATTCAATTAAATTTTCAGATTATCAAAACAATTAAGAAACTACTATTTCAATCCAAGAAAATAGTTTAGTTATGGAGGGGTAGGTATGCAGAGTGCGCAGGAAGGTGGGTGTATACACATAAAAAACAGAAGACTTATGTAGCCGAAAAAATTATAAGAATTCTTAATACATTAACAATGCTATAATAATATTGACATTTCATTATATTTCATTTCCACAAAATTTTATGTTAGGTTGTAAAAAACGCTTCTGGCAGAAAATTCCAGAGTTGGGAGCGTTGGTGTCACCAGCTATTAACTGTGGCTTTGTTCGGTTAAAGTAATTCTTTCATAAAATAATTATGAAGAGAATAGTATGAAATCTTAAGAAATCACTTATTGAGTTAAATACACAATTATTTCAAATTTCAGACTAGGCTGACGAATATAAACGCAAGAAAGTCATGAATAAAAATTGAATTCCAAACATGTGCTATTATAGCAACTAAAGATTTTTTACTAAAAGTTGTAGCCTAGCTTTTTATTTGCTAAACATAATTAGGTAAAAAACTGACACAATGAAGCTTACGCAATAATAAACACACTTTTATCTCGAAGTATATGTAGTTACGGACTTAATCAAAAGATATTAAAAGAAACACAGTATAATTTTACAAACAAAAAATTGGACTAAATAATATAAGCCAACTAAGCCTGTGGTACAAGATTGACAATCTTTCTAGACTCGCCTTTTTTAACTATAATAATAATAATAATAATAATATATGCACTTTTTGAT
>NW_019379516.1:421150-447878 GCF_000648655.2 Copidosoma floridanum | reverse complement strand
GTGAGAGGAAAAACGTTTTTTAAATACAAATATCGATTTTAGAAATATTATATACTATATCAAATTTAAAAAAAATTTTACGAATAAAATTACAGGTTCCAGATTCACTTCTGTTATAAGTTTTTAGTTTGAATATTAAATTAAAATAAATTTTTTATTTTAAACTGTGTATTATTGTATACATCATCAGTAATACTTAAATAAATTATCACTGTAACTGTTGCTTTAATTATTTAATTTACTTTATTAAGTAGTTATCTTTTTCGAAGACTATTCAATGTTTGGATAGTATAATTATTATTAATTGTACAACTAAATTTATTTATTTAATGCACATATGAGTAATGTCCGTGCATTCTTTTAAAATTATTTTTGTGGTAATATGCTCATATAAAAATTGATATGGAGCAATATGGACTTTAATTAAAAATGATACATTCACATAAAATTATAAGTTCATCAAGCTCAGCTACCATCTGTTTTTTTCATGATTTTAATTTGCATTACCTTAAGAAGTAATGTTGAGACCAATTTCAAAGATATATATTGTTGTATAAAATACTTACATTTTTATCCTCTATTGATTGTTAAAATTTTTACTAAAGAAAAAGTGCGTTAAATAATAAACTATTACTTAAAATATATGTAGGTCATCCTTCAGAAAATTGTAATTTTAATAATTATCTAAAAAGAATTCATTTTTGGAAATAGAATTAAGGTCATAGAAAATAATTACTTTAATTTAAATAAAGAAAGGTTAAAACAGTGTTTAAAAAATATGTCTATTCTAATGGAGGATGCAAGAACGAGTTTCTTGATATCCTCAGGTTCTATTTACATGCCCAAGAAAATGTAGAATGTCTCTTTTTATATACAAAAAGCCACGTCTTATACAGACCTTACAGAAATTTGAAAAGTACCATACTAGTTGAGTGCTCCAAAAACTGTAGACACATGGTGCGCAAAAGGTAATTATTACAATACATTTAATTTTTCTAACATAAATACAATAACCGATTTTTCACATTTTACTTAATGAAAGATGAACGGGCCTAAAGTTTTACTTCTGTTTAAAGTAGTTTTTAGTTTAAAGTTGAATTTTTTTTTTCCTTTTCAATTCGAATTATAATTATTTTAGTAATTTAATAAGGCATCTGAACCAAAATTCGAAAAAACAAGATAAAGAAGGGGAGCAGTTACAGTGGTGGCATCACTTTAACAACAGTGCTGTAGAAAACAAACTCATAAAAACTCATAAACGCTCGCAGAACCTTGAGTTTCTAGGCTTTTAGGATATGTACAGCCAACCTAATTTTCTATGTACATGATTAAATTTAAATTGACAAAATATTAACGTATATCATAATTTTAACTACAAAAAGTGAAAATGTTAAATACTATAATCATTTTTTACAACATTTAAAGCTTATTTGATATTTGTACCAAATTAAAAGAAATCATATGTATGGTACTAGTAATGAATTGTCAAATTCTGTCAGAAGTAATAAAATAGTAGAGATAATACAACTATGATCTTACATCTGCCGCAAGGCCTGTGTGGTGCCTTAGTTATTAATTTTTGGCTTGTATTTAATTTACATATTTAATGATACATTTATTTATGTCAATAAGACCTTTTTTTTAAATAATTCAAGTGATACATAGTAATCCAGACAAAATTAAAGATTGTTTAGCTTTGGGTCTGAAATTCGCATTGAAACAATGTCTTTTAAAAATAAATATAATAACCTTTAATAATACTCAACAGTTTCTCTGAGTAACAAAATTTAGTGAGAGAAAAGCTCACCCAAGACTTAAAATATAAATATTATGATAAAATAAAAATTAACTCCTATAAAAAAAAAAATTACGATGAAAATATTAACGCTACTTCATCGTTCCCGAAAAAAACTCACGCATTACATTTACTAATTTCGATAAAGGTAATGTAAGTGTATGTTTAAATAAGTTGGCTCACATCAAAACCTTGGAAATCATGCTAAGTGATTGTACTTGATGTATACGAATGAAATGAAAAATTCTCTACAGAAATTACAGTTTGAAAGACACAATATCTGTTTAGAACTTTATGATTTTGATATAATAAAATACTAATACCATAAAATTAACTGCTTCATACTGATAATCAACACTCTAGGTGCTATGGATTTCAAAAAATTCATAAGCCCACTCTGTGTCTTTTAGACGGATCATCTCTTCAGTAAATTCTCCTACTCAAGCTTTAGCCACAATTTTATCAAATAGTCCATCAACTTACTTCAAATAACCTACATCACACCATCACAACACTACTGATTTTCGTAAGAAAATAAAATATCTTACTATTTATAAAAACTATTTAATTTTATAACTAGATGTTACTTTATTATCGACCAGCATATCTGTACAAACCACCATAAATACCAATTTTCAAAAATTTTATCACACCAAATATTTCTTTTTGATTTGAAACATCTATTGGCGCGCCTATTTATCGCGGTGAAAAACCTTACTGGAATGAGATTTAAAAAAAAAACCTCCGGTTCCCGGACTATAGTACACGTATAGTGTGTGTATCACACTACCCATATAATAAAGACTTGATCATACATTACTTAAAAAAATAATTGATTAAATAACAAAGGAGCGCGCAGGGGGGCGTGAGCCGCACGTGTATATGTATATATGTGTGTGTGTATGCTATTTTTACAATACATATATATTGAGTTTTCAAATACATTTCTATCTAGCTATAAGATTACAAGTCGTAAACTTCACAAACAAGAGAGGGGCAGCAGTAAACGCGTTGAAAAAAGGCAGAGAGCTAAGCCGAGCTGAGCCAAGCTGAGTTTAACCGGAGATTGTGCCATCGCATGGGTCGCTTCATCGCGTCGGTCGAACCCCCAAGCGCACCAATAGATGTTTCACATCAAAAAGAAATATTTGGTGTGATAAAATTTTTGAAAATTGGTATTTATGGTGGTTTGTACAGATATGCTGGTCGATAATGAAGTAACATCTAGTTATAAAATTAAATAGTTTTTATAAATAGTGAGATATTTTATTTGTTTACGAAAATCAGCAGTGTTGTGATGATGTGATGTAGGTTATTTGAAGTTAGTTGAGGGGCTATTTGATAAAATTGTGGATAAAGCTTGAGTGGGAGAATTTACTAAAGAGATGATCAGTCTGAAAGACACAGAGTGGGCTTATGAATTTTTCGAAATCCATAGCACCTAGAGTGTTGATTATCGGTATGAACCAGTTAATTTCATGGTATTTTTCATTTGGATACAGTACACATGGACCAAAGAGAGATTGCAAATGTAAAAGCTCAATCAAGTTAAACAAGTTATGGTACTTCAGAGACATATCACTATACTCTGTGTTACACTGTAGTGTGTGTTACTCACTAGTAAGGGGCAAGTAAGAGACAGACAGGGACCTATGATCAGTGACTTGAAAAAGTCCTAAAAACGAGGTATTACTTGCGTACTAAATTACATATATTTTTTAACTTTTGAGATGGTAGAATATTCTATAAATAAGTATTTTTTGGGGGAGGTGGAGGGGGATCGAAGAGGAGCTAAGAAAGAGCTGAGGAGGAGCGGGGGGGATTGGGGGGGAGCTTACTCAAATATAATTCGATCAAAAATGACGTAAAACAAGCAAATAGCTACATGAATCGAGGGGGAGCTCAGGGAGAACCGAGGGGGAGCTGAGGGGGAGTGGGGGTGAGACTCACTTTCGTCAATACAACTATATAATATAGGGAGATGTATATATATAAGTAAATCAAAAATGACGTAAAACAAGCAAATAGCTACATGAGTTGGAGGGGGAGCAAGGGGGAGCTGCGTTGGAGCTGAGGGGGAGTGGGGGTGGGGGTGCTGAGACTCACTTTTGTCAGTACAACTATATTATATAGGAAGATATGTATGTACATATTTTTAACGGCTGGATACTGTTTTACGATATTCTTTTGCGTCGTCAGACACGCGTCTACACAGACAACCACATATATCCGTGCGACTGCATGTATGTGGTGCTGAACTGCGTCACATTAATATGTTTGTATATTATACGTATTTGGCTAGGTGAGATGGATGGAAGGAAAGAAAAAGGTGCAGAAAAACGTAAAAAGAACAAAAATAATAAAGGTGTATGATAATATTAGTGCATGCCTTGTGTGAGTAATTTGATATTTTTCTTGGAAGGCCATGTCTTGCCTTTCGTAATATGAGTATAGATAGTATCTGTATCATTAAAAATGCAGGTTCTTTCAGAAGGTATAGGTTGCATGGATGGTCTTGCCGCGGTTTCCAAGATTTCGAGCTCTTTAAAATTGTCATATGTTCAGGGATATTGTCCATAGTAGGAATACTTAAGTTTCTAACTTTATGTGACCAATTAATACACATTTGATAAAGTGTAAGAATGGCCATTACAATAATAAGATTTCCTCTAAATGCTGTAGTGAGGTAGATTTTCTCTATGGATTTTTCCTTTTCATGGTTTGCAACTTCTCTCAGTTTTCTTTCAATGTCTTGTTATGACGTCGTCGTTTAATTCAACCGATTTTGTAAATATTATTTGCTTTTCTTCCTCTGGACCAAGTGTGTTGATGATACTACTAGGAATAACGTCCTGAGAGAATAGCGCTGATGAATTCAGAGTGAGCTCAGGTTTATAAATAGGTTGAGCTTTATCAAGTTTATGCCATATAGGATGACATCACGTGAGTGTGCCGTCCACTATCCACTTAAGGTTAGAATTTCTGTGCCTTTGAGTGTTATTTCTTGGCGATGATCATTATTCCAAATTAGACGAAGTGTGAGGGGATCTCTAGTGGAATATAGCCATTTTTTAATGTATTTTAACTTGGTCCAATGTGATTTTTTCGAATTACACAACACAATGTCGCATTTTCTTAGGGCTTCTTCTATGAGTTTTGTAAAGAGGAGAAATTTACAAGTAGTATCTTCGATTTCTTTCATTATTGCATAGGTAGGTTCAAATAGTAGTGTTACGTCAGCTTGACGTACTATTCGAGTCTAAGCTTTCACTTTATAACTCGAGACACACGCTGGGTACGTTAATGGGACATGGAGCTAAAGGAACAGTTCTAACTCACGACACGATAACTGCAAAGGAGCTACGACTATTTTAATACAACTTGAAGCGATTATTATGCAAGGAATATCCCGATGCACTTAACTTGCGCGTGGTGCGCCTAAAGTTAGTCGATTTTATCCAGAGCGGTGTACCGAAGGGTATCTCGTCCGCGATCTAGACGATACCGGCACCGTTACGGGAAAAAGTTTTGTTTTCTCGTGACGGGGCTAGGATGTATTAATATCGTCGCGTCGCTAGTACTAATTTTCGCTTTAATTCTGTTAGTTCCTGCTCCGCTAGTACCACTAACGTGGTGGATAGTGGCGTGCACGAAAAATAACTTAACAATTTTCAAGGGGCCACGGGTACCAATACCGTGGTGGATATTGGTGCGTGCGTAATCAACTTTAATAATTTTTATGGATCGTAGGGTACCAATACCGTGGTGGATATTAGTGCTCGCGTAAATAACTTAGTTATGGACCCATCCGAAAAGATTAAAAACGGAAAAGAAAGAATACTAAAAAATTATAGCTTTCACATTTACTTTTATTTTAATATAACTAGAGTACCCGGCAATCCAGTACGAGCCAAGGTGAATAAAGAGGTTTTTGCTACGCGCTCGTGGAGGACTGAGTGATAGTAGAGGCAAACTCTAACTATTGAGTCGACCGTTTGAGGGTGAAAAACAAAAATTAACTAAGTCCTTACCTCGTGGTTGACTGGGAGGTAGCAAAGGCGGATTCTTACTACTCAGTCTACCGTTCAAGGGGTAGTAGTTACGAGAGTCTCTAGGCCTTTTTATAAGGAGTAGTGGACCTCGGTGACGCGCTGGTTCGATAACAACGCAGGAGAGCTTGCTGGGGAAAATCTTGCAAAAATGACAATAGCCGAAAATCTTATTGGCTAGAAGTGCTCTAGTATAGCCACTCAAAAATTGGCACTTTCCACATCTGGTTCACTCTCGTCTTTGCACTAAGAAAAGGGAAGGAGATTCACTTGCTCATGCCCTTCCTTTCCCTTTTACATATAAAGTTGACAGGATTTCAATATAATTCAACCTTAACATTATGACAAAATATTATTAATATTTACTAATGCTAAACACCGGTCGTTTGTTTAACTAAACTCGTTGCAAAAAGACCGGTGAAAATCGCTTGACAATTCGATTGATGCTTGGCTGAACAAACGATTCGTGAGCTATTAATTAATACTACTACTTAACGCCAAAACGATGGCTACTGCCGTAATAATTTATAACTATAATATTAGTGATGTTAGTTATTATAATAATTACTACAATAATAATAAAATAATAATAGTTGTAATAATAATAATTGTAATTATGATAGTAAGAATATCAGTTGTTAGAAAAATAGTGCTTTGCCTGTCGTGATTCAACATAATTTGTTTTACTGGTAGTTTGAATGTTTATAATGTTACGGAAATAATGCGGAATTTTGGTATAATTTTGGTAAACATGTTTTTCTGCTGCTAGTAGTTGGAGAGGGAGTCGTCTCGTGGTACCCTGGAGAATCAGAACTCTGTAATCCCTATTGGAGGCAGGCATACGGACTCTCTCTCCGAGTCAAGGGAAGGGTTATTTTCCGTTTTTTCTTCACATTCGGGAAAAAGTGTTAGCAATCAACTAGATTACAAATTCGACTCTTGCAGTATGTTTATGAAATTATTAATTCAATGAAAAAATGGTTACTCTGTAAATTATGAGTTTGCTAACTTAAATGGTAAAAATCGGATAGTTCTTTGAAAGTTACTAATGTTGAGTACCAAATTTGTTGTAGTTAATATGTAATGTAGTTGTTTGCAAGTGGTGTAGTACGTACTGGTTGTTTGTGACGATTCTGGCTTGTAATAATATTTTCGCTTATTTCTATGTGTTGATTCTAAGCTATTCTAATGTTTAACCTTATGTTTATCTAACATTATATCTGCATTTAATATTTCAGTTTAACTGTTCCCAGTTAAACTTTTGTATATACGGTTGTAGAAAAATATTTTATTTTGCAATTTCGGTCAGCGTGGGCCAGCGTGCATGTATGTGAGTCATGCATGGTCGTAGTACCTTAGCTACGAGCATTCTTGTGGGTGATTCACCTCTTTGCAGATGCACATTGGCCCCTGCGTTTTGTATTTTAAAATCGGCACGGAAAGTTTTGAAGCAAGGAAAAAAAATAAATGTGGATACACCGATGTTACACGGGATATCCAGCTGCAAGACTATTATTAGCATTCTCTATGCAGCTCGTTGAACTGCCGAAGCACGACTGCATCACTATCGAGACGCTCCGGCGTATTATAACCACACTTATTTTATTCTGTTGCAGGTAGCCTCGATTTTATGTCGATGCCACCTGGCGGATTTTACTGAACTAAAGTGAAAAGCTGGCGTATTTTTGCAAAACTTTGAGCTCGTTTACTGCTATTGTTATTAAATTTTTTAAGATAAAAACTATATTAAAATCATCTAGGAAGTATCCTGAATCAGTGTGCAAAATTTCAGCAAAATCGGTTCAGTGGTATTCGCGGTTAGCGATTACAACGGTTTTAGCGACTTTGCTTTATATATTAGTAAGATAAGTAACGATTCGTACTTTTTTTTAGAATTTTGTAACTATAGTTAAGTTAAATAATACTTCATTACACATACACCCACACAAACACACACAGACACTCACAGCAGCTAGAGTTGGAGTAGTAGGGATGCCTGTTAGTGTAGCATGTGGTGGTAAGGGGGACGTGGAGAGAGAGAGAGAGCGGCTGGAGTGGTGGGGGGCTAAAAAATTCTGTGTCGCTCGAAAAAATTCACAACGTGCCATAAGAAGTTTCACTTCAAAAAATTTTTTTCTCTTATCTCACAACTCTATACCAGAGCAACAAAGTCCTGGACCTTAAACCCTACATTTTTTATTGCCACAAAAACACAAAAACATTTTCTACTTATTTAAAAATCTGAAGTATGATCTTTAAAGATTTCGGAGATTGCTGTATGGGNCTCTCTCTCTCTCTCTCTCTCTCTCTCTCTCTCTCTCCCTCTCAGCCGGTGGCGAATATGCCACACTTCGCGAAGGTCTTCGATAAGTTGATTGCAAAGAGAATGGCCAAGTTTTTGGAGGGTAACAAGTTATTGTCACGAATGCAGTATGAATTTCAAAGGAATCGAGGGACTGAAGCTGATGGGCGATATACGCCTCAGGATGGAAGCGGGAAGGGTCACTATACTCGTCCTGTTTGATTTCCACCAAGCTTTCGATACGGTCAACCACACAGTGCTTTTGCAAGCTATGAGTCGGCTGGGCTTTACTGGGGATACGCTCTGCTGGTTCTTTGGCTACCTGTCGAATCGTACGCAGGCAGTGGTTGGATCGAGTGGTGGACGTTAAGAGTTTCTCCCATCAACATCAGGTATACCACAGGGTTCATCTACAGGACCGTTAATCTTTCTTATCTTCATCGATAAGATACTCAGAGTATTATATTACGCGACTGGGGTGCTATTTGCTGATGATTTACAACTTGTCTTGATTATTATGATTACAACTTGATGATCTGTCTTGCAGGGCAGTGGAGTTAGTAGAGACCGTCCGACAGTTTAACGAGGATTTCGCGAGGGTTGTTGATTGGGCTGACATGAGTGAGATTCAATTTAATTATGGAAAGCTACACGCAGTTCTCTCAGGTACATGCCAGACTCTTATGCGTGAAGACGTGGCAGATCTTCCGCCCATCATGGCTGGTGGTCAGACGGTACCATTTGTCAAAAAGGTCAAAACACGATACCACGTAAATTGCGGCGAAATCTTACACATAAGATTCTTATAATGCTTTGTACTGCTAACAGAAATTATTCTTAATGTTGTTAATAATGGTGATTTGATTTTAATTTGTTATTTATAATTATATGATGTATGCTTTGTAAAATTGCTTTTCCCATACGGATGTCTTATCACCCTTGGCATGAATTAACTTTGTTAAAATTCAAAATTCAAATTAACTGTTACTCTCTCTCTATCATATTCATACAGGTAGGCCTTTTTCATTGCTTTTTTCAATCTTTTGTGCTAGTAGAATATGATTAGTTTATATAAGAATGCTTGTTTCTTAATTATTAATAATTAATTTTTAAAAAGCTTCTTTCTGTAAACAGGATTATTTAAAAATATCAGTATTTGACCATAGTGCTAAATATTTTCGAGTTCTTCCAATTGTGTACGGACGGTCAAGTGCAGTGTGGCAGATGCGGGAGCTCCTCCTGATTGGCTCTGCCATATTGAGGACTAACATGCACACAATTCTAATCAGCTAATAACTGACTCGGAATCTGACGCCCATAGGTTTTATATGTGTGAGTGACATACAGAGTGAGTGTGAGTGAGTAGTATACATAAATACAAAGTTTCTTAAGAAAGTCTTGAACATGGCGGCTCATCTGCCACACTGCACTCGACCCTCTGTACAACTGTATTTATTCAAACTCCATCTTAACCTGTCTTTCGTAAAGAGCCAACCCACGTGCGCACAGTAAACAGATAACTGAATCCGAAAAGAGATAGAGAGATAGAGAAAGGGATACACACGAACATTTGTTAAACTAACATACGTATGTACTTTTGTGTAGGTAGATAGTAAAGATACTCTTAGCCGTCTATTATTGTTCTTTGAAAATCTCTAGCATCCGTAGCAAAATCGAAAGCACTGAAAGCTGCTGCAGCCATAAATTATTCACTCTTGAAAATCAGTGTAAGTATATCTGAGAATAATACATTTATGTATCCAATAAAAAAAAATAAAGCAGTTAATAAAAAAAAAACATTGCTCTTCATATTTAATTTTCACCGCATCATTTCCATTTCACGTGCATATGTCGAGCATCTGCTCGTTTACGGCAGACAATTTATTCTTGCTCATTGTAAACACGGTCACCTTCTTGATTGAATATTTAATAATATTGCCTAATAAGTCCTATTTTTCTTTGAATCATTCTAAAGCTTATGATTTCTTCTATCTGTACCTAGTTTTATGATAAGAGTTAAGATTAATGTAGGAAGATATCAGAACATAATCGATCAAAGTTCAGTGGTCTCCATGCACTTGCATGTTGAACATTAATTTTCCAGCAATCTATTTACAAAATTTTTCCTAGTAATGAGATTTATACTTTTAAGAGGTGATTCGTTTTCTTTCAAAGTACGAATCCTCAAAGTTTCAGTCATTGGTAAGGTAGTTTCATTTCATGATGAGCCACATTACAGCAGACCTCCTAAAAATAAAAATTATAATAAGGCTAAAACCTATTATAATAACAAAGAGAAAATTAACATTTGCGGCATATTTCTTTTACTAGTTTTTAAACTTGCTTGAAATTGTTAAAAAAATTTAATAAAATACTTATCCTGTTGTGATGAATTGAAAAAAGTAATAACATTAGGTAAAAGCAAGATTGGTCAGACATATCAGTCTAACGTTGTACACAATTTTCAATGTACTTATTGCCTAGCAGTATACATAAGCAAAACTAAAAGAGCAGTAAATGAACCAATTAGTAACCCAAAAAAAGTTGAAATGAGAGTTTTCTTGTTAGTTTACATGGTGAAAATTTTATTAATAGTTTTAGTTTTTATAATTTCTAAATTTTAGACATCGAAAATAATTATTATTAGAAAATAATTTCTAAAATATTGTTTATAAAGGTAAAGGGCCCATCTACGAGACAGTTTGTGAGGCATTTTTCTATTAATAGTCATTGATAGTTAAATATGTTTTTAGTTAGATTCAATTTTTGCATTGGATTAAACGCAAAGCAATTTTTTCTTATCAAAACGATTCGTCCCATTTGCATGTCTGGTCTGTGAGATAGTTTAGTTAGATTAAGCATGTAATAATGTGTCTCATGGAAATGTTCTCCCTTATAAGACACAGAAAAAAATAGGATAAGAGGCATGGTTTGTCTTCGCAGTACAAAATTTTATTGTATAAAGTAAGAAAATATTTTTTCATAAACGTTTTATTTTTCCCCGTTTTAAATTGATGTTTACTAATATTTAAACCGCATAGTTAAAAATACCATTAAATGACTGAAAATTACTAAAAATACTATAAAGTACCATTAAAATACTGAATATAAGACATATTTAACCATTTTTTCGCCAACTACATCGTTATCATTGTAACAAATTATGCTTTTTCTAGCTTAATACGGTTTTGAGTCGCATTAATTTTTTTTGTAGTTTTTCTTCTTCAGCAAACTTTTTCTTTTCCTCTTGTAGTTAAGTATTTTTCTGTTGCTTCTTCTCTTTTTGCTTTAATTTTTCTGGCTTTTGCATTAGTTAGAACCACCACTTATCAGAGGTTTTAGCTGCAGGTTGTTTTGGTGTTTCTATTCTTTCAAGTTTGATTCTCTTAGCTTTTGGCAAGTATTGAACTGACATTAAAAATAAATTTGGAAAACCTGCATATTATGAGAAGAAATATAAATTTTCAAGTTATTTTAGTAACTCGATTTGTTTCATCGACAAAGTTAATTTTTTCACTTTGAGAAACACTGCCTCATGTAAAATTGTTGCCATCTTAATTTCTTCTAGAAGCCACTGGGAAGGTGTCAAATGAGGAAAAGTGTCTTAAATAATGAGAGAGTCAGATGTTCTCTTCAACGGAGTGCTTCTTGAAATATAAATCTTCATATAATAAAACATGACGTAAGGCAATAATGCTAAGATCTTCAGACTCTTCTTTAAAGCAGTTATCATGGCAATTTAGTATTTACTCGCAGCTTTTCATGATTTCAGGTTTAGTTATCGTATTACAAGAAGGTACAGGAGTACTTTGGTTATATGAAGGATTTTGCGAAATAAAATGTTTTTGTTTAATTACTTTAACATTAAAGTTTAGTACTATTCCAGAACTAAAAACAAAAGGTTTTGTTTTATCATTTAATATTCAAAAATCAAAAAGTAAGTAACGAATTAAAATTGAAAAACTATTTCAATCACACACAAAATTATAAAAAATGATAACTTGGAAGAAATTAAGAATAAATATTTTATTAGTTTTTCTTGTAACATAATGTAGTTTAGAGTTTAAGAATTATATGTAACAAAGTGCACTTTAGGATATTTTTAAGAGGGATAAATTTTTACCATTTGCTAATCCTCCAATCTTCAGCCAGTAATCAAATAGTGATTGACGTTTAATACTAGCCATTCATACATTGTTTGGATCAGCTTGGTAAAATTCACTGAGTAGTTGAGGACGTATGTTTTCTTCAAAATTACTCAAATGTGAATTCTCATTACTATTTATAAACTTAGGATTATCTCCCTTATATTGAAAACTAGCGGCCCCCCATCTCGGCTTCGCCCGGGACTCACTAAATGAAACACCGTAGTGTGTTGACATGTAATGTGAAACGTTTTCAGTGAAAAATTATACATCTAGTTCTAAAACTTCTCACAACAAAAATCTTCTTATTAAAAATATATTTGTTCAGAATCGATACAGTTTATTTGGCCAAATAATAAGCTGTAAAAATTAAAAAAAATATAATTATGCTGAAAAGTACCGTGCGTTCCTTATGCCATAAAATAATCATTGCCCATAGGGGACTGTTGATTTGCAGTTTCTCGCGTATAATTTATGAAAAGGGCTTTTTTGTAAAGCTGTCAAGACTCGAAGCTCACAAAAAATTTATCATTAAAAATTTTTTTTCTCTCATCTCACAACTTTATTACCAGAGCAACTAAGTCCTGGAGCTTAATCTTTACGTTATTTATCGCAACAAAAATACAATTGCATATTCTACCTATTTAAAAATCGAAAAAATCCAAGAGATTACTATGAGGGTTATAGTGAAAAGCTGATCTTTCACTTAATAAACTCTTTCGTCATTTTCTTGACGCCTAAAATTGTATTCATGAGATGCATTTTAAATTTTCTTTTTAATTCGACTTCTTGTGACTTTTGGCATAGTTGAGACTCTTGTGAGCCCTAAAAGCTATTTTTTTAAACTATATTAAGTTGTAATATTTTTATTGGAAAGGTAGTTCGACGTCCGATGAAACTGGAAAGGACCGGTAAGTTTCTTAAGTAAAGTCTTTTTTGACTGAAGTTTCCAGCAAACGTGACTGCCCGGATACCTCAGGGTTTGAAGCTTTAGAGCTGATCGTAGAGCTCTTTCCCAACGTATCCTGGTATAACGTCAAAGACGGTGTCTAAAGCACCTTTTTTTTCAGACTCAGGTGTTTTGGTGATTTAAGGTGGAAAAGTTGGTTCGTGATGCTTGTCCGTTGGTAACTGTGCCGTTGGCTCACGTTTATTATTTTTTCTTCATAGCTATTAGGTTCTCCCAGCGCAGAACTTGGAAAGGATCGGTGATTCCTGGTTGAATGCTTAAAGTGCAGAGGGTAATATAGGGTCGTCGGTCACCAGGGTTCCCAGCCTTGCTACGAACAACTCTGCTCGTGACGTCCGCCAGTGAATGACTAACTTGGTTCAATAGTGGCCAGGTTTACATAGTCTTTGAGTTGACGAATCATCTCCGGGAATCATAGTAAAAATGTATTTGTTGGCAAGGTAATTTAAACTTAGGTGGCCCTTAAAAGATCCGATGAGATTGATGGTTAAGTAGGAAACGTAAATACTTATAATGGCCCTGAAAAGGGCCAGTGGTGAAATTTGCAGCTATTATTTATTACTTCTCTTAATGATGAAGAGCCAGCTGCAGGTAGCTTGGCGCTTATCCTTAGAGTCTTTGTGTACGGAGACCGTACAGGAAGGGAAGTACGCCGCTGACCAAAGAATATCTCGTTTTCAGGTTGTTTCCCGGATAACCAACCATTTATCGGTAGTCAGAAAAAGCCTGGAGATATGCCGTTGGGACGACCACTAAGGAGGCCAGGCTTCCCGTACTCTTCAGGGCTGTCCTCCCTGGCTCGCATGTGAAGTAGAAAATCCTCTGACGGCACCAAGTCGGACGGTGGAACGGCCACAAAACTCTGAATTGCTGGAGCAGGTTGAGCTCTGGCTAGAAATGTTTCCTGGTATTCCACCGAAGACGTTAACGTTCCGAACGCCTGTTTTTCCGTGGCACTCGTTTATTTTGGGGATCCAGAGTAACAAAAACCGATTTATTTCGCTTGCCCATGAAAGAAGAGTGTCATCGGTAGCCGGGATTCCCAGCAGCACGACAGACTCCTCTGTTCTTGGTATAGTGCCGCTGATCGACTGCGATGATTATCTACTCGATGGGGCTCCTTATAACCACTCTTCACTATCTTCGGTTGCGGATGGTTTTAATTTTACCTCGACGCCACCTAGCGTCTTACTGAACTAAAGTGCAAAGTTAGCTTATTTTAGCAAAACTTTGAAATTATTTATCACTATTGTTATTTACTTTTTCAAGAAAAAAACTATGCAAAAATCATCTCAAAATCATGAAGAATCAGTATGCAAAATTTCAGCAAAATTGGTTCAGTAGTTTTCGCGGTTAGCGATTACAACGGTTTTAGCGACTTTGCTTTGTACATTAGTAAGATTACATTTATTTATGAATTTTTTTTTTTTTAAGAACATTGCAATTTATTTCTTGAGAATGAAATGTGAAAATTGCATATTTTCAAAATGCACTTTGAATTATACAAGCCTCGTTGTTCTTTGATTTCAAAGTTACATTTAATACTACTGAAAAATATTCCTTCTCTTTTTTTCAAACTTTTTTACTTTTCAATTATGAAACAATTTTTTTTTTTACATTATCTTAAAAGGGTCAGAAAAGCAACATCAACATACTGAGTAATGTGTGTAGAGTTTGGAGGAAGTCAAATTATTTCCATTTATTTTCCTCTGCAAAATGTTACTAGTGGAATCGTGATGTGAGAGGCACGATTATCGAAACTAATGACAACTGAAAACTTTATTTTATTTATAACCAGCCAAGGATAAAACACGTTTGTTGCATACTAAGAAAATGACTCAACTGTCATCTAACTAATATCAGACAAACCATTGCTCCAGCCAGTGGGGAGATTTTTAACAATAATGTCTAATACTTCGTTTTCGTAAACAAATATGAATAACAGTGGAGCTCCAATACCAGCTGCACTATGCTTAAATGAAACAGTGAGGCACTCTTTGCCAGCATCTGATAGTGTATACGTATGCAGATTGGCTTCCCATCTCTGTCAGTACCTTTTCTCCATTAAGGCTAAAACACAAGCTTCTCTTATCACAATTGAAGATTTTATCTACAGAAATGTCTAGAAGTTCTTTCGACTCTAAATAGCTATTTGCTCAGTGAACCACTTTCTTAAAACGTCCACAGTCACTGCTACTCGAGTGTAGCTCAATTGTTAAGGGGTCCTTAGGGTAGTGATTGGATATGTTTTTCTAAATCCCTTTATATTAATGACACCCTGGGCAACTATCAATAAAAGGAGTTTTCTTTTTTGTTGAAATAACATATTTTTGCACTGAATCCAATAGTTCTATCTAAGTCATACTATAATCTACATCAGCTCTAGCTAAAATACAGTTTTTCAATTTTTTTCTTTTCTTCTGAAGCCAACACTAAACCTGGATCTCCATTTGTCAGATCAGGCTTTATTGTAGTTGGATTGTTTTTCTTTCTGCATAAAGTAAAAACTGGTATACCATGTGCACTAGCAGCTTTTCTTATTGGCATGCCTTCTGAGGTAGCTGTTACTGCATATTTCATACTGTCTTCATTACAAAGTCATTTTTTAAATCTTTTTTAACAATCGCTTTAGCAGTACCACTTTTAATAACTTTTGTACTTTGTTTTTTGAGTAGATTGGGTAGTTGATTTTTTTTTCTGGCAACTTTCTTATTTTGCTTACTTTCTCTGATCACGATGGATATGAATAATCGTTAAATCATGGAATAATCATAAATTAATAATAAAGAAAATTTTTATCAGTCAAAACGAAAAATATTTTAGGTTAGTTAATTTATTTTTGTCAATTACTCAATTCCACCTTAACTTTTTTAACAACTAAGAAATATGCGTTGAACTTATAACTGTAACTTAATCCTCGATAATGTTTACCTATGCTAGATAACCAATTATTGGCAAATAAATTCTGTCAAATGTAACGTAAGTAGGTGTCTCATAAGGTAGGTACACTATGGCCATGGAGAATCAGACAGGCTGTTTACTGTCTCGAATGGACGGAAACGAATTGTACATTTTTACGTATAATGAGACACCTTCTTTTCAAAAAAATATTGTAATAATTAGTAAGAACGTTGGTTTCAAATAAACTAGAGGTTTGAATTAACAATAGATCAAGTTTTTACTCTTGCTGACTTAATAGTCATGATGTTTAAACTTTAAACTAACATCAGTATAAGTAGCGTCTCATATTAGATTACACGACCAAATTGATCGTACTATTCGTCGACGACACAATTTTTTTTTTTTCGATAAAATATCAATAATCATAAATACAATGAATTCAGCTAATTTGCTAGAAGTATTTTACTACTCAGACAATATTTTGTTAGTTATAATTAAGTATATATTTTATAAAAAACAAATTTTTTTAGTTAGTGTCTCATACAATAGGTCATTGTCTCATAGAGGGGCCCTTTACCTTAATTCTATCAATCACTCTTAAAACAGAAAAGATGATACCCAATGGATAATTTTTTGCAGCTACTGTAAATGATCTGCATTATAAAAATTACTTTGGGAAAAGTGTGCTAGGAGTGGTTTAAAAACTTATATCATAAATAGACAAAAAATATTCAACGTGACTAAAACTTATATAGTTTGAATAAAATTTAATTAACATTAACAAAAAATCGAAAAATCGTATCATTCGTTGCGGAAAAGGGTCCACATGATTCAAATTTTCATTTTAGTAAGCCCTTCAGAATATTGCTTGGGAAATAAAAATTAAAAAAAAGGGATTTATTACATATTCAACTAAATACTTAATAGTTTAAAAATCACTTTTGCAAGTAGTAGCGTTAAAACTCTTTGGTAGCACTATTTTGGCACTTTTTATGGCTCTAGATCGGCTACCTAATCTGGCTTTCGTGCGAGAGAAGAATCTACTGCACTCTCTCCCTCTCCCGCCAGAGCAGCCTATTGCACCTCTATACTTGTAGCAACGAAAATATGAGTGTATGTATTATCTTATCGTTTACAGCATACATTAAAAACTGACAAACACTTGAAAGCAGTCGAATATGATTCCACGAACAGCTGAACGCGCAACGCATATTAGTGGATCTAATTATTTTTCCACGCATATTAACTCATACAGTTGTGATTCACACAGTAGTTAGTTCATACTTACTAGTATTGACCCAAGTTCTCCGTATCACATATACTTATATGATACTCGAAAAAGATAAAAGAAGAAGAATTAACGCCTTCGACTCGATGCATAATACTCCACAATGCTTATATGAATGAGTTGTAAAATAAGGCTGTATTTGCTTATGACACTGCTGGAAAAAATATGAAGCCACAAACACAAATATCATTGGTAATGTAATTACACGTAGATTGAAATGTAATAGTTACTAAGTTTTATTTACATGGTAACACAAAACCTACTGATATTTTTTACAAGATTATATCACTTAATACGCACGGTGTGCATACTACGGCACAAGTATAATTTTGCTACAAGCGTTAACTTTATACTTTGCACTTATAAATAAAAGTAAAGAAAATGAAGGAATCATAGGATAAAAGGAGTCAAAAAAACTCGTTTCGTTTTAGAGCTCAGCTATAGCCGAGGAAATAAAGCACAAAATCAGGCCAAACAAGCTCTGCAGTAAGATGAATCGCGATAGAATTTTTGCATTTGACTCGTGATACCATCTCAATACTTAGGGAACATAGTTTTTTAATGAGCTTTAAATAAATAAATTACTGTAATTAAAATACTTGTTTAAAAGAAGCGTCGTTAAGAAGCATTAAATAACCATTCGACAACTCGGTCAATGATAATAGAAATAAGTCCAATTTCCTTACTTCGAGGTTTTGGAGCTTGTTGAGCACAATTATGCAGTCGGTGATGATTTCCGAGGCACCAGGAGCCCAGGGTGGCCGTGAAACTCGTTGTCTTCTGGACTTTTGCATCTCGTTCGTGAAACAACAAGCCAAATCACTTAGGTGGAGGTTAGGAGGGTCGTTAAATATGGTTGTGTCACTAATATTTATAGGAAATATGTAAGGCCTGAAATTAGAAAGCGGGCCGGGCTCGAAGCTTCGTATAAATGGCCAACTGAGAGGGAAATGTTTTGTAAAATTTTTATGAAATGTTTATATGGTTTTCGCTGTATAGAATTAACATGAAAGTGTTATGAAAATTCCATAGAAGTTTTATAAAATAATAATTTATTGTATAAAAATATTAAGAATTTTTAACTCCATTATGATATTGTGATAGAATTACTGCGTGATCTTTATAGAATTTTGATACAATTTCTATACTGCGAGACCATATAAAATCTTTACAAAAATTTTATAAGAACATTTCCACCTGGGACCCAAGCCCTAGGTGCCTTAGCAGCAAACGCCAACTGTATAATTCTGCTCAGAAACCTCCACAACCCCCAAATAAGTATTTTGGCTGATTGTTTCACGAATTAGATACAAAAGTACAGAAGACGACATGTTTGACGGCCATACTAGGCCCCAAGTATCTCGGAAGCTTTCGCCAACTGCATAATTGTGCTCAGTGCATAATTCCTACAACCACCGAGTAAGTATTTTGGATTGTTATTACACGAATTAAATCCAAAAATCCAGAAGACGACAAATATTTTCCCGCTCTAGGTCATTAGTGCATCGGACGCCATCGCCAACTGCATAATCGTGCTAAGCAACCCCACAAACCCCCGAATAACGAAATTGGACTCATATATATTATAATTGACCGAGTTGTCAAATTGTTATTCAATGCTTTTCAGCGATGCTTTTCTAAAACCAGTATTTGTTATTAAAATAATTTATTTATTCAAATCTCATTAAATGACTATCTTCACGAAGTTTTGGAATGGCATTACTAAACGAATGCAAAAAATCCCATCACCATTCATCTTACTGCACCAATTTGAGCATGCTCAGTGCTTTATTTCCTCGACTATTGGAGGCCCAGAATGAAACGAGTTCGTTTCCACTTCTTTTTTCCTGTGATCCCTCTTTTTCTTTTACTTATATTTATAAGTACTTAGTATAAGTTTAAGGTAGCTTGGGCAATTTTTATCAGCTTGATCGAAACCTCTGAAATTCTAGAATTATGTAAATAAAGTATGCCAAATTCATTTATGAAAAGAAAATACGGGGGTCAACGCCTTAATTTTTTCGGAAATCGCTACTAAAAATTCACCGATTTAACACCTACTCTTATGGACAGTAGTGACAAAACCAACTTCATCTTTAGAAATCTTTGATTAACCTTAACAACTTAAAATAGTTCTTGTAGATTTTTTTACAAAAAATCTATTAAATTCTTAAAAATATAGGGTCAACGACTTAACTTAAAAGAAAATAAGAAGAAAATTTTGAAATACTAATCTGTTTTGCCTCGCAACATCTTCCAATTTTTACAATTATAATTTTACGGTACTTTTCTGGCGATTTCTTGATCATGTACTTTGGTTTTATTGAATTAACTATATTTATTAAAAAATTTACCGCCGAAAAGTGTTGATTTTTAAGGGGCCCTTATGGCACACTATCCTACGTACGGTACTAACCGCTCAAGCCACCTTAATGCTCGTATTAAAGTTGTACTTGTGCCATAGTATGCACAGCATACGTATTAAGTAATAATCATTAAAAAACTTTTTAGTAGGCTTTGTACTACCATATTGAACTAAACTTTATAAGTATTACATTTTCATCTACGTTTTATTTAATAGATTATCATCGAGAAATATACACTAAAATCATTAAGTTTGTAATGTAATATCATAGTTCTGATCTCACCGATATGGACGTGATTTACACAGTTGCTAATTTACGCACACTATCTTTGACAAAAGTGTCCATAGCACGCGCACTTATGTGACTCGAAAAAGGTAAAAGATTAAGAATGAACGTGCTTGACTTGGTGCGTCTTCCTTCACAATTTTAATATGGATAAGCTGCATGTTAATTAGTATTTTAAGATGAAACTATAAAAACTTTAAACGCAGCTCTTAAGAAACACAAGTTTTTGGTACGATTTTTCCAATACAATTCGAGCTTAACTTTCAACTTAGAGAATCATTTTAAATCAATAAAAAATAATTAAACAGTACCTAACGCTTCCGCTTAGCATGTAAATAATGAATATTAAACAGAAAAGTCGTAACTATTAAAAGCTTGATACAGATTAAGAGTACACATATAGGGGTGCCTTATGTGTGTGTGTACACGAGAGCGGTGGGGGACAATCTAGCATGGGGAATGGGCGAGAATTGAGTTGGTAAGGAACGCGCATCATGACGGCGGCGTTGGTTAGCGGTCTGGGAGTAGGGCTTTGCTGGAGAGGAGCTCGCTAAAGAGAGCTTGGGTAAGCAGTTAGAGTCGGTAAGCCCAAGGGGACGACACAGTAATCAACCAGGGGCCCATGTGGGTCCGCCAGCACCTCTCGTTAGCCACCGGAACTGTCCAAAAAGAAAATAAAAACATCACTACACACTGCTGCACGGTTGAAAAATAGTGAGTGTGACCTTTGTCTGCTGGGATCGTCTTCTCATCAACTTTTGTTGATGAGTTCAGACTCGGGACAGAAAATCTCCCTGGTTGCTCAATTTCTTCAACCAAGTGGTGGTCCTGAGTCGGCGACCGGTAACAAAGAACGGCTATTTTCTGTATGTGTTAAGTTTCTCGGTGCGTAGTGGTTTGGCTTTGAGGAAGATCCCCAGTGTTTCCTTGTATTTTTTCTTTATCGGACGTCGTGTTTCTTTGGGAATTATCATTCGAGTAGTTGGTAGGATCATAGTATCTTTTCTGTTTTTTAATAAATAAATGATAAGCGTTGATCTCATTTATAGAGACCATTTAGTTGGCAGGTTGAAATCCCTGGCTGTTTAGTCAACCGAGAGGTGACCTTCCGACCGCTTTTTTATTATTCTTGGGGAACTTTCGTTTGTTGGGAATCAATTAATTTTAGTTTTTTCACGATGAGTTTTTGATTGGGTAAACGACGCTCTCGTGTTGTGATCTGCACAGAGGCACGGGCTGTATGTGTACGCTGCCTCTGGACTTTTCTTTTACTTTGTTTTGAATATACAGTTTCCATATATCAAAACTGTAGAGTATGAGCCACGGTGCATTTCGATGATGTTACTTTAATCAATAATAATTTTAAACGTATAATTACCTTACCCTCTATTATTTTCTGTTTTTGTATTAATAGAATTGTGTTTTGAGTTCTCATAAGTGAATAGTTTGTAATCCTAACTTTGAGAAAAACAAGTTTGACCGAAAAGGGTTACGTAGTGGCGAACGGTGATGTATACAGAAGATTCCACAAAAGCGTTCATGAATCGATTATAGATTTTTCTTGTAATCCAAGGTGGTGCGATTCTTTGTAACAATTTTTTGAGTGTGAATTTGGGTTCCTTGATCAGATCATGCGATGACCTTTCATAAATTTATTTGGTAAATTCACAAAGTTTTTTTTTTTTTGTATAACTTTTTTGTTAATCTTTGAAACACACCAAGTTTATTTTATATGGCGTTAATTGTTGTTCTACAAACTATCGGAAATGAGTTTTGATTATTAAAATACATAATCGAGCATTTAAGCTGAGAAAACGATGTATATTTTGTTTTTCGTTTAAGTTTGAATGAATATTGTGAAGTTAATTAAAATTCCCATTAAGTTTCAACATTTTTCAGTTGCCTTGACCCTAAACTCCTCTGTCTGCCGTTATTAAGCCTCGAACCACCCTCAACAAAAGTGGACCGTTGCAAGATAATAGTGTATATTATAATGCAATTTTTTACTCTGAGAGTACGTAAAAGAGGTGTACCTTACTTGCTGAAGCATAGGCATTTTTATAACCAAAGTGGCTTGTATTTCATTTAATATATGGTTTTTATTGATCTATTTTCAAAAAGTTAGTCAATAGCTATTTTTCCTTATGATTCTATTTTCCTAATAGAGTTGAAATAAATCCAGCCTATTTTTAATGATCATAACAAAAATTAACTTTTAAAAGAGTTTTCAAATCGGAAACTGAATAATAGTTAAAATAAAATTCATGCAATTATTATTCATATGTACAGAAAAACAACTCTGACAAATCCAATTTTTTAAAAAATATCATGATTGTGTGCATAAATTAAAATAACTGGTATAATTTGAAGAGAACGCGTACATAAAAAAAAAAATTACATCAGGTAGGAATTAAAGTAAGCTACAGTCTCGGAGGAATAATACGTTTAGTCCAGGCGACTACTAACTCGCACGGTAAAAAATAACCAGTTGACATATTTACGTTAAAATAGCAGGGTTCCTGCCTGAAATACTGAAAAAGTGAGTTCTTGCTTTAAATAATGAGATAGCGGGTTATTGCCTAAAATACTTAGATAACGGGTTCTTGCCAAAAATACTAAAATAGCGGGTTCTTGCCGAAAATCCTGGGATAGCGGGTTCTTGCCTGAAATACTGAGATAGCGGGTTCTTGCCTACAATACTGATAGCGGGTTCTTGCTTAAAATAATAATGTATCAAGTTCTTATGAAATACTAAGATAGCAGGTTCTTGCCAAAAACACTGACATAGCGGGTTTTTGCCAAAAATACTGAGATAGCGGATTCTTGCCTGAAATACTTAGATAGCGGGTTCTTGCATTAGGCCGACGTTATAGTCTTTGATAGAATCATCCAAAGAAGAATTATCGTCTTTATCATTACTTTTGCTGTTAGTTAACTAGAACATTGATGTTCCAATATTTATAATTTTTGGCTTAAAAGGCTTGAAAGGCTCTCTAGGCAAAAATTCAAACCTTGGTGAAAGGTTTGTTCTTCTTCTTTTTGTCATAAGAGATTTCATGAAGTGGATCGGTAGTAGGCTTTAAAGTCACCTCAATCTATTTTTCAAAGTTTTCTCTGCCTGAGCTGAGCGTGTTATCACCTATTATCCACATATGACTAATTTCTTGTTTGCGCGCTTCGTGCTACGTAATTGCGAGTTATCCTCCCACTTGTATTGCATGTAGCCCTGAAGAAGACATCTAAAAAATGTCGAGATACCGTCATTTTTTAATTTTTATTGAAATACAATCATGCTCTACATCCAAATTTGAAGTAGTATTCATTAATTTTTCACCACAAGAGCAAGTGTTTGGGAGATTTTAACTTTAAGTTTTCTCTGCCTGACACTTGATGGTAAACAATATACTGATACACATTTAATGAGCATAAGTAATATTTATAGCTAAACAGTCAAAACTTTTCCTGAATCCACCATCATCAACATCTCTGTCCTTGGCTATTACAACAAACCCATGTTTTCTAACTCTATAATAGCTTACACATCATTTTTTGAATTCATCATACGTCACATCGGTATGAAAATGATCATTATTTAAAGATGTGCTCCAAATTCATATTATCTTATATAAATTTTATAAAAAGATTTAAATTATCCCTGACTAAATGATTTCGAACTTGAGCATATAATTGACAAAAATAGAAACAGTCGATACTTTTGTAAAGTCCATGCAGAAAAAGGCTTTAACATTGTCTTTTTTTTTTCATAGGCAATGTCGTCAAATATGATTATGGAGTTGGGTACTACCTTATTCTAAGATATGACTGATTCATGATCACTAAATGAAAAATACTTAACACTATCTATGGAGTCCAACAATTGTTCTAGAAACTTTTACTTTGGCTGATTCAGTGACTTTAAGCACAGATAAACATTTTCAAATCTCAATCCGTTGAGGTGAGTGATTAAAGCATGCAAACTGTTTGTTTAACAAGATTGATAAACTGCAAAGAACAGCTCTTATAATATCGGATAACAAATCACCATGGTATTTGATTTTCTTATCGTGCTTAACTATTTCGTCCAAATTCACGATAGAAAGTTTTATATGTAGTTCCAAGAAGCTTATGTTTTCTGTATGCTGACTCAACTGAAACTTTAACATCGTACTATAAGAAGTATGCCTTTATGCTTTCAAGCTCATTCGTCATCGTATTATCCAATCTTGCTCATCAGTTAGTTGAAATAAATGTAAGGAAGTTTAATATTCTGTTTTTCAGAGCTCGTATTGACTTTATGCTGACTCAGTTACAATATAAAACTGTAAATAACGCTCCACTCGTATTTTCAAGCTCATTCATCGTTAAACGCTTAAAAAGTGATGATCAATAATCATCCTAAAAGTTGTACAATTATAAACACACTTATCAATAAATAGCCTGTAGAACCGCATGTACCAGGATATCAGTATTGCGGACCAGAAACTAAATTTGCCAAGAGATTAGCTCACGGATATCCAGGTATCAACCCATTAGATCAAGCTTGTAAGCAACACGATATAGCCTATTCTCAGAATCGAGAAAACATTGCAGCAAGAAACACTGCTGACAAAATTCTCGCTGAACAGGCGTGCCAAAGATTCAAAACCAAAGATTCTAGTTTAGGGGAAAAAGCTGATGCTTTTACCATCACCAACGCTATGAAATTAAAATCCAAACTTGGCATGGGATTGTTTCGTAGTGCGAGTCTTAGTAAAGTGAGTAAAAACGAAATGAAGAAGAAAATCGCTTTGAAAAGCTTGATTCGAAGTACCTTGAAGTCTATGGTTCCAAGTAGTTGTGCTCGGAAAGTTATTAGTTCGCCGTTAAAGGGAGCGCAGGAGGCTGTGAAAAAAGTTGGTGACAAGAAAAATATTGTAACGCCTCAAGTATTGCCTATACCGCAAAAAACTGGTGGCTTTTTACCAGATCTTATTCCTGCGTTTGCTGGCTTAAGTGCTTTAGGTGATATTACAAACGGTGTAACTAGAGTTCGCAAGAGTCAGATAAGAGTGAAAGGCATAATGAAGATTGGGAAGTGCTCTTACTTGGAAAGGGGCTTTTTCTGAAACCATATGAGAACAGATTAGGTCTACATTTAAGACCGGAAAAGGCTTAAAAAATAGAAAAAATAAATCAAAATTTCCTATGTTAAGCAGTCTTACTGAGATCTCACAAACAACGACTTCATCAAGTATTCAAATTGAGTATTTTTAAGAAATGCTTTGCAAGCCGATGGCCCACGTTTTTTCGAATCAGCAATAGTCAATCTCGATGATAAGGATGGTCCTGATACTTACTGGGTCGCCCATAGAAAACAAGGCAATAACGTGACGCACTTCGATACTTTTGGTGATCTACAAACACCGATTGATCTAATGTTGTATCATAGTGTTAATGATGTCTAGTAGAGCCCCTTACTTTGAATTCAATTTTAAATATAGATAAAGGTAATAATAAATTTTACGTAAGAAATCAAGTAGTTGTTTTTTCAAGATATTGAGTCATTTCTGATCGACGTATTACAATGTGACGATATAGCTTTTAGCATTGAATGAAGCAATAATACTCTTCATAGCGTTATAAAATGTAGTCATACTAATGATTTAGGACCAAAATATTCTACAGGCCGTCTTTTAAGTTTTATAGAGCGAATTCTTAGAGATACCGCTACTCACAACTCAGATTTACCTGTTGCTATTCTCAGGGTTAACACATTGAGAGTTGAGTAAAACATCACTGCTGAAGCTTATATAAACGGAAAAAAAGTTTATCACATACACGATTTTTTTTCCAGTTGTACCACTACGATGAAAGATTATTGAAGTTCCATTGCAAATAATGTATGTACCTGTTACTGTGAAAATAAGTGATCATCTTCAGGTGCGCATTATTAGCCAGGAATGTAACTTGATTAATTTTCGTAAAGAAATTACAAATATACGGCTATGCTTAAAACGTTTTAACTAAAAATGGACATAGTGTATAATAATAACAACAACAGCAACAACAACAACAACATCATCATCAAAAATATCAACAACAACAACAACAACAACAACAACAACAACAAAAACAACAACAACAACAACAACAACAACAACAAAAATAACAACAACAACAAAAATAACAACAACAACATATAAAGTTGAACGAGGCTATGACAAAAAATTAACAAGGGTGAGAACAATTTATTATTCAGGAGTCGACGAAATTAGACTAAGCTGAAACAATAAACTTGTGCTTTTTTTCACTGCCCGTAAAACTACTAAGAAATGTCAATCTGGAAGAGATTATCAGCATTCAATCAGATGTCATACTCGATAAGTCGGTGGCACACTTCAAGATTCATGCACATTGCCCCACATTGCATCAAAATTTCATAATAGTGTCGAGATTTGAATCTTAATTTAACATTAATTTATATTCCTTATCTTTTCATATATCCCTACGTATTTTTGGACGTATAACAAATGAATATGATGGTTCTTTGTTAAGAACAACATGTAGGGATTAAACGTCCAGTGAATAAATATATATATGTGTGTATATATATCTACCTATATTATATAGTTAACTCAGGCATTCTAT
>NW_019379516.1:333170-417149 GCF_000648655.2 Copidosoma floridanum | reverse complement strand
TATATATATATATATGTCGTAAAAAAGGTGCTAGGTAACACAGAGAGAGTTCTATATGCGTGTGGCTTATTGGGTGTGCTGTATTATATAGTTGCATCGAAGGCTTAGTCAAAAGCTCTACAAGGATTAAAGCCGTCAGTAAGTAGTGTCACGCTTGAGTACTATAAGGGGTATGGATGGCCCCTGCAGTATGTCCCTTTACAGTATGTACAGATGGTTCCCTTAAGTTTGAATGTAGTTAAGACTTACAAAAATATTTACAAAAATATTGAATTTTTTTTTTTTCAACTGCTTAATAATATCCCTTAGAGGAGAGAATATAAAACAAAATTGATTATTTTTACATTTTTCCATTGACTTTCAACACATAACAAAAACGTTTGAACACAATAACAAAACATTTTTTAAATTCTTGTCAGCCGCAGCTGAAGTCCAAAACACACATTGGTTACAAAAAAAGTTTCAATTTTATGATAATACACGAATCATCGAGTACACGCTGCTTTTTTTTTTTTTTTTTTCAATACATACAAACATAAAAAAAAATACTAAAATGTTAAGTAAACGGCGCCTACCTTATGGAGGTAACATCAATATTTTATTACAGTGTTTCAAATAATTATACTTAAATTATAATTTTTACCTGTGAGTCGAGTGCGTATCAATGTTTTGTCATAAAAAAAAAAAAAATTTGAAAATTACAATAATTTGAAGCCATAAGGGCAAGTAGATTGTAAGATCGTTAGTCATTCATAATGTTAAATAAAAATAAAGTTATCGATTTATAAAAATTATGTACAAAACAAAGAAAAAATATTTCAGATGATGATAAATTACATTAGAATCAGCGCAGCGTACTAAATCATTTAAATAAAGCTTAACAGTAAAACGATACAAAAAATACTAAAAATTAACATAAGATCTTTGTGACACTACTAAATGATACAGGTTAATTTGACACACTTGACTTCACTTTAATACAATAAATATGCATATGAAGGGCAATACGCTCGTTGATACACAATGCGAGGGCAGTTTCATCTTACTATGGATTTTATAAATTTAGTTTGTGCTTGTTTTGATATTTAACTTTATCACCTTTTTCAATTTTTTCTTCGTGAATGTATTTTACTCCAATCATTTATAATGTTATTGTTAATGTTAATCAATATACGTTCATGTACGTTAATCATGTTTGGTCCTAGCATAGTCGCTATCAGTAGACTTGCAGGTAATGAACTTCTTTTGAGATATAAGTTGGTACATGCTTTCAACGTTTTTCAAATAAGAGTCAAAAAATTTTGGAAGAAAAAAGACTAATAGGCATATCGAAGAAAGTTTACTGACAGAACAAAAGAATTTTTTCCGAAAACAATCGTTTTTTAGGATTTATTTACTATTAAGTGATATACTTTGAAGATTGTTTTTAATTTTTTTTTGTCAAAACTATCGATTTCGATGATGTTCTTTTACGTAGAAAAAAAAAATTTTTACAAAATAAATTAATAATTCAAATTATCGTTTTCAAACGACAATATAATTAACTTTACTAAATAAAATTTATATATATTACTTTATTGTACCTCGTACTATTATTTTTTAATACGCTAACATTAAGGGTTACACAGATTAATTTCGATAAATGTACCTTTCTGAGCTGCTGCCTTCTTATTTTATTAAGCGCGTTGAGGCTATGCACATATAAGTGAATGATGGTACTAGTGACATTACATATCCGAGCTTTACTTTTTAGAGCCTCCGTAGGTATTATTGAGCTTAAAAGTTCCAAAAAATGTTTTAAACTATAAATTAATGTAAAAATTTATTTTTTAGAAGCTTTTTGTACAAAAATACTTAAAAAATTTATAGCCTATAATTAGGAAAAACAGACCAAAAATGAAAAAAATTAAAATAAACAAAAAAAGCTTTTATGTTAAGTTAAACCACAAAACTCTGCATATTCAAGACTGTTTCGATTGGTCAAGTGAAAACTACTCAATTAAAATGTATTAGTTACTGTTAGAAAAATGGATCTACTATGTTTAACTAACTTCGGAGATTTATACATAAGTGTGAAGATAATTTTTAAATTTAATATTTTAGACAGTGAATTGTAGTTTTCAAAAACTATCTTCATAATATGTTATAACTTTTGTTCATTATGAGTTGTGTGTGATTCAAATAGGCTGAAAATTTTTTAGCCCGAATATAATCTGTGAAAATTAACGTGTGCGTAAATGCATATTCACCTATGAGCTAATAAAATAGTATTTATTATTTTTTATGACGATAGTAGATGTACAGCATTCAGAATAACGAGAAATGTGGACACCCTTCCTAAGATTCTTGTAATCTCTTTTATTTTATATAATTCAATAGCAAGATAATGGACTGTAATATTCAGAGAAAGCGTGCAGATACTGAGCCTAACGAGGAATAATAGGAACAGGAGAGGAGAGATCAACGCAGTTGTTGAATAAGAGGCGTCACTTAACAACTTGAACTTTCTATAAAGTATATTAAAAAACACTGCAGAAAACGAAATATAATTGTTTTAAAGGTTTGGGCGCTAGATAAGAAGGTTGATAAAAAATTTTCAAATTGAAGAGCAGAAGTAAGTTACAAAAAAAAAGTAGCAATATTGATGCTTACTCTACAAAGGTAGAATGCAGTGTTAAAGAGACACAGCTCTTAGTTTCCGTGGCTGATGATAATACAGAGCTCTTTGCTCTACCGATATTCCACGAAATTTAAATTATAAGGTTCAAAGCTTGATTTAGATAAATATAACAATCTGATGCTATACATAGTCCCCGAGGTAATGGACAGAAATTAGGGTGCATGAACATCAACAAAAAGAGGGGGTGTAGATTGTACATCACCACATGTTTAATATCACTTAAGCAAAACATAACCAGTTCATTCTTATTGGGTTAAATTTAGATCGCTTATCTACTTACATTAACATAATTAATAACCTTAAATTTGATTGAATGAGTGAAAGAAATATCAATTTGAGTTAAACTCAGAACGGATTAAAAACTAATGCTTTTCCTGGTTGTTAGCCCTTATTTCAGCAACTGTTTTCTTAATAATAAGTTTGTGAATGGGTCTTGTTAAGATAGAAGAATTGGTTTTTACCTTTACCATTCTAACAAGAGATTTTATGTCCTTGTAAACTTTAGATATCCTACCAAGAGGTCACTTCCTGGGTGAGGTCAACTCATTTTTAATAAGGACAGTATCGCTTATATGCATAGATCTTTGCGAGAATAATCATTTAGAGTAAGTTTAAAGAGTATGGAGGTACTCTGCAGACCAAACTTCCAAAAAACTTGGACAAATTGCGTGATTATTTTCCAGCGGTAGAGAGGAGACATTTCATCCAAAGAAATGTCGGGCTCTGGCAAACTGTATGAAGGTCTTAAGGTTATCGAGTGAGCCAGAGCGAGGGGACTCAGATTATTCATATCATTTATAAGAAAGCATAGAAGTCGAGAGTTCAGACAGGACTTAATGACAAAGGAGAGTTCAAAATTTAACAGATGTAAGGACTTAGTCCCCAACAGTGCGTTTTAGATGAAACTTTGTGGACTTGACTGCAGCCTCCAGAATTTCACCAAAGTGGGGTGCAGATGGAGGATTGAAGTGCTAGTCAGTGCCTAAAAATGATAACCTTTCGGAGAGGATGCCAGACTGGCCCTGCGCCGTCCACATTCTTCTCAATTCCTTGTCAGCACCAATGAAATTAGTCCCTTAATCAGAGTACAAGTCAGTGCACTCGACGAGGCTCAAAACAGTAAAAGGTGCCAGTAAAGGAATCAGAGGTAGAGTCCCATACAGGCTCTAAGTGCACAGCCTTGGTGGCAATGCAAATGAACACCGCGACGTCACCCTTGACGATGCCCTTTCCTCAGTGTTTAGAGAGTTGAATTGGGAAAGGGCCAGCATAATTCACTTCAGTTTTTTCAAAAGGAGAAGTAGGAGCAACCCTAAAATAAGGCAAGTTAAGTCGCTCATTAATTAAGTTTAGATTTTGGCCTTATACCTTTTGCAGGTGAAACAACGACTCAACTCGGAATGTAATATCTCACGACCACGTTAGATCCAGACTCTCCTTCTGAGCATCATCAGAACCATTTTCACGCCTCCTTATCATGACCGTTAAGAGTCAGAGGATATTTGGCGTCTGAATCTAGCAAGGAATTACTGAGTTGGCCACCGACTCGCAGAAGACTATCTTTGATAAAGGGCATCAACTTATGTAAACGACTTGCAGAGGGCAGAGGTTCTAGCTCATCAAGGATCCGGTCTTGATTTCGACGAAGCACAGCTAAGTTAGGAGTAAAATGGCGTTGCCGATAAGAGTATATTAAAAAAAGAGTACCGCTTTCCAGTTCTCTTTGATTCAAGCTCGTTAAAAAGGGTTCCAAATAGTTAACTAGAGAAATAAAGGACAGGGCCGGTCGAGTTCTCTCATCTTGCTCCACAAAGTCATTAGAGCTTTTATGAGTTAATTTATCAATACATCGGTAAACTGTACGAAGGCAGAATGACGTTACGCGTAACAACCTTTTCCATTTAAAGTAGCGACCGTACAAGTCTTTAACAAAGGTTTGAGGTCTCTTGCTTACATCTAAAATCAAAAGATTAACAGAAGGAAGGACATCACAAGTTTCTACCTTCAGCTTGGGGTACTTAAGCCCAAGCTCATGGAGAACGTTAGGCGCACTGAACCATTATAATTGCTTAGCAAAAAGGCCTGGACTTATACCGTGCAAAGCTATGTCAGCGAGATTCTGTTTTGACTTCACGTGGTGCCACTCAGCTTAAGAAATCGCATCAAATATACTTGAGCACCTATTGGCAACAAACACAAACCACTTAGAGGGTGGAGCATTAAGCCAATGTAACACGTTTAAGGAATCAGTCCTGAAGTAAACTGGAATGTTCCCAAGCAAACAACAATCAGAGAAGTGTTGAACAATTTCGAAAAGCAATTGCACTACGCAAAGCTCAAGCCTTAAAGTGTTTATAGGGCTAACCTTTGTTTGGCTAGCTGTAGTATAACATACACCTCTCCATCTGTCACGACTCATACACAGACTACGGCAGCATTGGCTAGTTTCGAGGCATCGGCATAACCGTATATTTCTAGAACTTCATCGTTGGGGAAAAAAGGTTCCAACAAGGTATAGAGACTCCAATCACTTGAAGGATTTTGTGAAGCCACTTAGTCCATTAAGTGACAACAGATTCAGGTAAGGGGTGATCCCAGGATATTTATCAGAGTCAAAGAGACTGAAAAAGAATTTTTACTAAAATAAGAACTGGGGAAAACCAACCAAGTGGATCAAATAATTTTGCTAACCTAGTCAAAACAGACCTTCTGGACCAAGGCGCTACGTTATCACCTATTGAATACTGTAATCGAAATTCGTCGCAGCTAGGATTCCAAGATAAACTTGGGACAGTGACTGTATCAGGGTTTTCCTTCAGATCTTAGGGTTGTTGAACTACAAATTCCTTGGGAAGTTCTGAAAAAACTTTAGGAAAAGCTGAATACTATTTTTTGAGGATGAACTCACCTAGGTTAGCCAACTCTAACATCTCTGCACACTTATATTAAGCCTCGTATAGAGAGTGATCACTTGATAAGCAGTCATCAACATAAGACTCTTCCATTATTATTTTCACTACGTTTGGAAAGGATTTGAGGTGACCAAAGGCAAGCTGTCTGGTTACACGGATAGCAAGGTAAGGGGGGTCAAGCTAGTCCATAAATGACGGTGGTTAACAAATAAGTTTCTAAGTGGTCAGAAGTTTCCAATCCCCAAAAAATTTCCTGATAAATTTGATCATCTCGATGAACAGAAACTTGGCGAAACATGTTCTCCACGTCTATGGTAGAAGAAAACGCCACTTAAGTATTATTTCATAAAGGATTGAAAACAATTTAGGTCCACAGTGCAACATAGAATGAAGAGAAATTTCACTTCAACTTTTAAACAAACCATTAAAAACAACCCATAGCTTATGGTTAGAGTCATAAGTCTTAAAAACACTGTGATGAGGTAAGTAATAAGCAACGAGACTAGAATTGGAGACTTTCCTCACATGCCAAAGAGTGTGATAGTCAGACATAAATGTTTTATAGGCAGCATGAAGCTTAGCGTCTCTTTAAAATCACAGTTCCAATTGAATATACATAGCAACGGCGGACTGGTAGGAGATTTTCCTTAGTACTTAAAAATTTACCGAGGTTAACTTAAAGGGCAGTCTCACTGAGAATCGACCATTCGGTAGTCGTAAGTGTGTGAAAGCAAAATAGTTTTCGCACTTGGAGTCTTCAGGAATCAAACTAGGCTTCGCCAAGGGCTCCACGACTAACCCAAATCTCTGAACAAGTTCGTACAGATTGGGTACGTCAGCAACATGTATAGTCACTGGATGGCCTGACCTTGAAATTAATGGGTCACTGATGGGACCAGATAAAAGCCAACCTAGTTTGGAAGAAGAAATAATTGGTTAATTAGAATTACCCTTTTTCATTGAATTATTAAAAATGATTTAATGAACCGATGCATCAAGTAGCATGTCAATTTTATCAAGACCGTAAAAGTCTGGGTTGGTTAATTCTAATCCAGATAAGTGACTTAAATCAAGTAACTTCTTACACAACGGATGCTTGTAAGAAGAGATTCGAGAATAACCAATGCTTCAACTTCACAACTAAAGTCGGAATCAAAGTAAGGCCTTATACTAAAGTGCACGGACCTTTACACGGTCATGACCTGATCTCCAACACTAGTTAAAGAAACATTCGTTCTCTTAGACTGAAGGGTCAAAATGCTATAAAAAGAAGTCATCACCAGAAAAGACTGTGAACACTGATCTACCGAGGCTATAACCCTAAGTCAAGTCCCATTTGCATCAGTCATATAGACCACGGCAGTCGCTAAAAGAACCTCAGGATCTTTAGGAAGACTGAAAGAATCACTTTCGTTAACGTTAAAACACGAACTACTCTGACCATAAGAGCCTTGAGAGCGATCAAAACCTTTATGGGTTTCTTCAGGAGCATCACCGTATTTCTGTGTTGTCTGACCGAAATCACTTAAATGCATCAGTGCGTTAATTAAATATGTAAATAAAAATCATACGGTTCAAAGCTTGAATCAGAAAAATATAAGAATCTGATGTTATACATGTACTATCTTAACCATCTACATTTTTATACATTACCCACCTAGTATACAATGAATGTCATTGAAAAGACTACCTACTTTACTAAGATAAACTCCATATATTCACAATGTCACTATAAATGAAAATTCACAATCCATTTGGTCGTTACATAAATCGTAATGGTTAAGTTCAGAAACGTTAAATTATTTTGTAATTTTCATTTTTATTTCTATATTGAATAAGAACTATGACTACCTTCCCTAGTGTTTCTACGCATTAACGGAAAAAAAGAACTTTTTACTTAGTTTAAAAAAAAACCATAATATTGTATTGAGATCTTATATTAAATAGTATCCGTCTACCCATATTTATTACACTGTTGCTCACACGCATTGATTAGTGCTTACCTTATATAAGACAAATCTTACTTTTATGTTTTTTTAACCAATGTACTAAATCTTTAAAGATCTGCTGTTACCATGACAAAGAATAATAAAAGTTGGTCTACATCATTTTTTAAAATTCCTACCATTTTAGTTATGAGATCTTACACTTATCTTTTTTGAAACTTTAAAAACGAAAGTAGTGTTAAATTCAATTATTTCTACTTCAACTGTTTTTGTACGTTTGATTATATATTAATACTTTCGTTAATAATATTGATAAAATTTAAAAACCAGCATTAAAAAGTCCCTTGTAATTTTTCAAGCAGAACAATAAGCTGATTAAAAATGTTTTATTATCTTTTGTAGTTCTGTATTCTTTGTTCATAACCAGTTAGAGAATAATACATGTTTTGACTCAAGTTCAAAGAAACAAGGAATTTTGTAAGAAAACTAACGATAAAACTTGTCTTTATCGTTTTTCAGACAGTAATATACTAACTATTTTAATAAATAATATTATTAAAAGTCAGTTACAACATGAAAGAGCCTAATCACTTATAAATTATACTTATCAATTACACAGTATAATGTTAGTATCAAATTATTTACAGAGATAAACATTTAGTAAGAAGTTGATACGGAAAGAGTTAAAGCAAACTTACTGATTGGGGACTCAAGCATCTACAATACAACAACAAAAATTTGAGTTATTTTCTTCTTACTTTAATGTAGATCTAAGTGTTGAGTGCCATCAAAGAAAGTTTTATTCATGGTTTGAAAAACTATAAGCATGACAAAATTTGTCCGGACATTTAATATTACATAAGTAGATATGCCAAGAAATTAAAAAAGTTTTGTAAAGCTAAGGAATTATAGTCTATTACTTACGGTATGATTCTTTATCCATGACTCAACGTTCAATTCTGGTAAATAATATGCCTTTATATAAGTTGACACAAAGTCTTGATGAGGCATTGGTCTCAGCGATGTCATACCTTCAAATTTGGAAACCAACTGTGTGAAATCTAATAGCATCAAAGCTCTACCTCCATTCGTGCATTTTTTGGCTTCCGAAAAACTTAAATATACAGATAATGTTATTTCATTTGAAAAAGATTTTTATTATGCCCCAGATAAAAAAATTAAGTTTTTGTATAAAATGTGACTCAAAAGAGACATTGCGTTTTTTAGTATTTTAATAATACCAATAAAAGTCCATAAGATTATAATCCATGGGTTTCAAGCCCTTCACCTAAGAAGACATTTAATTAATAAATAACCTATGGATTTAAAAAGTCAAAATAAAGTTTAACTACATCAATATTTTTTACAATAAAAGTTATTTTATGTAAGCATCTAGAACTTTTTGTGTAATAAGCGGTACAGTTTGGATGCACTTTTCACAATATTAGTTATTCTGACTACTTTTTTAATAACTGATAAATATTTTATTATTTTAAAGTTTAACAAATACACCACATCATCAAAATTGAAACATTAAAAAAAATGTTTCTTGTCTTTTTAAATGTACTTTCCAACTCATAGATCAAATCTTTGATATGCAACTTACTATGAAAATTTTATTCCGATATAAATTTTTATGTTTACGCTTTAATGAAAATGAACCAATAATAAATAATTAAAAAACTTCCACTTATCAAAAAAAAAAAAAAAAAAAAACATTAAGAAAGTTAACTTTCTATTAAGTATTTCAAAAAGTGAAAAAAGACAGAGATAAGATAAAGTTCAGCTGACGGGTAAGTACTATACCACAAGAAAAATTATAATCAGTACAGCCTTGAGGTTCCTCTTGATCACCTAGTAGTCAGGTTTTTTACTGTAATCATAGCAGTATGCACATTTTTTTCAAGGTGTTTAAATGTCTTCGGAGAAATAAAAATCGTAGAAAAAAAAAATTTAACAAGGTTTAAAAAACAAAAGCGACGACATTAAGTTTAAGTAAGCCTCTTTAAATAAAGATGATGTAATGATTTCAATCTAAAAAGGTAAGGTATTCTAAAAGCAAAAAAAAAAATAAATGGGAAAACACTGCTACGTATCTGAGTTTGCTAACTACATTATGCTAACCTATATTAAAAGAGTTATCAGATTAAATAAGAAGAACTCATATAACTCAAATAACTCATAATACGCATATACTGCATATCTATCGACAATATTGGAAAGATGCTATCTACGAACAGGCAACCTGAGGCATTGCAATCGTTTATGATAGAGTCTGAGTGATGTTTAGTATGATTATTGGTGGCTTTTATTAACTATAGAGTTAAAAATTACCGTCAAATACCGTATTTTAAGAGCAGTCCAGAGATAGTTAAAATTTCCTACTTTAACGATAAAGTTACTTTGATTGTATAGCTTCATTATGTGATTTATGGGACAGTTAGCTATCTTATGAAAAAGAAAGAAAAAAGAAAATGCATTTCCTTGAAACTTTAAAAACTCAATCAATCTCAAACAGGGCAAAATTGACTGAGAATACAAGGGAAAAAGTTGAAATCAGACATTGAATTAAGAAGGTGTGATCTGATTTTTTACTCTTCTTCTACATATTTCAATGCACCAAAATCAAGCTAGATCTATTTGTTGTTGATTGAGGAATGTGCGTCTATTTTTTTTCTGCCATGTAAATGTATATGGTCGAGTAGCAGTGCACCATATCTGTTTTTAAAATAACTATCTCATTAGATGTTTATAGAAGTCAACACACGCAAACATCATTAAATATTCATAGCACACGCGCACTGCATCATTTAAGTGCGGCCACAAATCACCAAACAAAGCAGCAACATATTGCATAATCTAGTTACCTTATGCAAAAACTGCGCACGCTACTCGATACTTCGTACCTTGGAAACGGTGCGTCCAATATATTAGCAGTAAGGAGTAGCAATGAAATCGAGGAATATAGCCACAACCATCAAATGCCCTCCGGCAATATTTTACCAGATAGACCGATTTATACCGTTCAAATTGGTACTGGCTTTATTAACCAAGATAATTATAAGCTTAATAATATCGAAACCAACCGATTAGGCAAACTAGGATAATTTGTGAACATGATTTTTACTTTTTACCTATGTAAAGAAAGACGGAAACAGATAACTAACACAAAACCGTTCTCTTCCTCTTTCTGACGTGATAAGAGCTGAACGCGGGAAAAGTGGCCTGCATAACTGCCTTATAATTGGCTGTCAAACACTCAGCCCAATCCTATTTGACCATAAGTCATTAGAAGGCTACAAACTCCTTCTGCCAAACCTTCTTTAGCAACAAAAACAGTAGATAAATTTTTGTATAAAAGCGGCCCGTATGGGCCTGAGTAGTTAGTTCCCCATCGGGTTCCTATCTCTAGTGAATATCCTGAAGAATCAGAGCCTTGCTTCTAATTGCACTAATTTGACTCAATAAAAGTAAATCTTTAACTTTCTTTTTTTTTTTTTTTTCATCCAAAAATCGTTAAGCGCAAGTATCCGGAGTGTGATCCTGGTGCCTTGGCCTTAAACGATCTTCTGTTTTTTAGCCTTCTAGGTGCAAGTACTTTTCTAACTTAAGCTGGAAAATGATTGAGCATCCACAGTGTTCCATTGGAGCAAAATAGCAATTTGCACCCTTGGTAAAAAAAATACATATTATTTACACAACTCAAGCACCATGATTAACAGGGTGCAAAGTGTGCCAAAAGCACTGCACAGGTGAAAAAAAGAATAATTTGATGTGCACAAGTGTTCTTCGAAGGCGATAAGAAGTACTTCCAAGCTGCCATCACTATAGTTATTCTGCAGTTATGAGTAAGTGATCAAGAAAATAATTTTTTTGCAATGTATGCTATTGACTATCGAATTTATCTAACATTGTGACTCTGTGGAGACTGTACATTAAACAGGCTTCATCAAAATTAAAGTCGTGTGCTGCATGCACATACATCTTTCCACAGAAAATCGAAAATTATAGTATGCTTTTGAAGATTAAATTAAAGTCATGGTTACGACTTTATCACTCCTGTAATACAGCTCTCTTCCAATACTTCGAAAATAATTTCTTTCACTAGCTGCTGAACTGATAGGCACAGTTGGTCTTACACACACATCAAAACTGTTTGTCCCATAAACAGCACCTATCTGGAGAATTTCGAACGATTTAATTAACCCAGCAGATTCAAAATCAAAAAGAACGTGAACTACACTGTTGATTTCAACTTCATTAGGTGTACGGGAAAAAGTTGAGGCATCAATAGTGAGTCCTTGGTCCAAAAAGCCAATGCGGGTGCGTACGTTACGCCTTCTTTGTCTTTTTTTCGATATTCGAAAGCATTTTTTTTTATTTGTAACGGTTTTTTTCGACTCTTGAATTCTTTTATTTTTATTTTAGCAGCAATTTTGTTTCTCCACTTATCGGAATTAACGTTGAACTTAGACGTATTTTCAGTACTAGGAAAGTGAGTCCTGTTGCATCTTGTAAACGAATGTAAGACTTAATTCGGTGATTGAGCTGCGTGTTAGAAGTGAGCATTTCAAGCAAATGGAAGACTTACTTCGGTGACTAAGGTGTGTGAGAAAAGCTCCAACGTTTACGTAAAAGTTCAGACGTAACAGTGCAACTGCCACTTTGCCACACTTTGCATCTTAGTAATTACTCCACGGACAGAAAAGGTTTTTGCACCCCCAGGCTCAAAGTCTTTTCTGCCTCAAGGCTCAAAGTAAGTTACTGGGCACAATGTATACCCACGGCCACAAAATTGCACTTTGCACCCTCAGTAAGAAGAACTTTATACGCGACTCGAGCAGCAACACACAAAAATCGCGCCCTTCGGTCGCATATATTTGTGCTTTGTGTACTGGTGACGTAATGTACCAATACTTAAACATTTTGACGTGCTATACCATTCTTCGAACGGTAGGGTGCCTGCATTTTAAACTAAGAACTGGGGTACAGGCGTGGCGAAAAATTAATACCTATTGCCTATCTCACAAACGTTGAGAAGCCTTATTTTTCGGAAGGACCTTAAAGGTGTTTTCGTTATGTAGTTTCATTAGGACAAGTTACATTAGTATGTAAAAATTTCCAAACGCACAAAATTTATACTTGCTGGTTATAAGCTTAATAGGAAGTAAATACTAAGTTTTTTGTTAAATTGTGGCATTAGCGGCAAAATTAAGAGTCCGAATATTACTCTGCATTCAACTAATCATTTAGAAAACGGTATGGTACGTCAAAATGTGTAAGTGTAAAATTTCTTTTTATTATTGACAATGAATGAGAAAATTATTAACTTCTACCAAACAACAAGAAATGCTCTGCAAAAGAAGAAAAAATTTTTTTAAAGTAAAAGAATAGTTAATATTTGAACAACTACAAGAAACACTAATTGTAAGATGTTAAAACTTTTGTTGTATTAAATGTTGTTGCAATAATTTCTTTTTTTTTAATTCGTGTTAAAATATACTCTGTTAAGTACGCATAGTTTTAACATGGTAAATTATAAAACGTTTGAGTTTTAACGAGTTGTTTATGTTGCAAAATTAAATTTCATTAGAAATCTGGGTTGGAAATAAATAAAAACTTTTTTTTGTTTTATATCAAAGTTTTTTAGTATCCCTAACAAAGTGCATTATAAAACTTTCATCTAGCCATACTGTAAGGTTTAGGGCAGCCCAATTGATTTCGAATTGATAATTATTAGTGACGTCATTTTTAATGTTGAACAAAAGTTGTTGTAAGTAGTTAAAGATTCCTATAAGAGATACTTAATTTCTAATTTTATGGAATATTTATCAAAAAATGTAAAGATTAATAATGTTGCAAAATTAAAGTTTAAAGTCGCGATTTTCGCACTTTTTGTTGTATAACATCGTAAAAAATAGATTTAAATAATCCAATTAGCACTGATCAATAGATAATTAAATAACCAACAAATTGTCTTTGGCTATTTTACAATCCGATGCTTAAAAAAAAAAGTTGTAATCAAAACTCGAAGAAAAAATTTGATCGATTTTCACTATTTGTTCAACAACAAAAAAAGCCAACGCAGGTACATCCCCAAAAGTATTTTTACATATATTCTGATCATAATACGAAGCGATTCTAACAATTTTTGTTGTAGTCGCAGAAAATCCCTTATTGACTATTTTTTGAGGCTTTATCCAGTCACATATTTTGGAGCAAAAAAACCGGTTGGCATAAAAAGCAACCAAATAAAGGTTACATATCGGATCACTAAGAAATTTTCCGCCCAACACACTGGCATTTTTATTTTTGCTCTACCTTTTAGGGTTCACGAGACATTCACAACAGAACCGTCGACGGCTATTTTATCAAAGTTTGAGCTAACGTCCACTACTTTTATCATTTTTTCTGTAATCTAGAAGTTATCTTGCAAGTAACATTTATTACTCCTCATAACGGATAATTTTTATGTTATATGCAATTCTTATAGAATAATATTAAAAAAAAAAAAAAAAAAAAAAAAATAGTATTCTGGTACATTTGGAATATTTTATAGTTAACTGTATAAGCAGAAAATCACAAGTCACTTGTAAAATTTAGTTAATTCGGCTAATCTTGTTAAATAAAAAAATTTTACTTGACACTATGCCTAATGGATACAAAATTCTGTAAAACGCAAAAAAAAATTATTTTATAAAAATTTTTTTTTCACCATTAATAATATTTTTGGACTAAAAAATATGTATTATTGCACACGGCCCACTAGCAAAAGTTGACTGAAAACTAAAATCCCACTCAGGGTGCTACATGTGCGTATTGTTGTAACAAGTATACCACTGCCTCTTATTACTCCTCTTGCTGCTGTCCATATAGGTATGATATACCTCATGAACGAGATAAAAGAGTATGAAAGAGGTTCACAGCCACTCACATAAACTCTCTGTCTTTCTCACTCAGTCCAGCAGGCTGATCACGAAGACCCATTTTACTAATTGTTTTCTCAAAATTCTAAGTGCAACCAAATAAAGGTAAAATGCTGGATCGATAGGAAATTTTCCGCCCAAAACGCTGAAATTTTTATTTTTGCTCTATCTTATATGATTCACAAGATATTTGCAATAAAACCTTGATGGCTATTTTATCAAGGTTTTAACAAACGTACCCTATTTTTACTATTTTCCTTGTAATTTAGAAGTTATCTTGTATACTACACTTAAAAAGTGACACTGTGTGACTATTTGTTTAAAAAGATTTTAGATTAGTGTATTACAGATCCAGGTACTAAACGCCTCAATCAAAGTAGTGCAAGTGGGAATATCATTTTGTTTTTATATTTAAAAAAAAATAAAAAAGTACTTAACCTGTTTAAAAAAACGAATTAAAAGTCGTGGGGCTAACATGCTCTGCAAGTGGGCCAAATTATGTTACAACATATTTACATAAATGCTGCTTTATCGTAAATAGTACATAAAAATAAAATTTTATAAAGTGCATTTGTCAATGTATTAGTACTCATTTTTACATTGCATTAAACATCCATAACGTTTTAGAATACAGATGTATTTAGAAAGTTTCAATTGTGCTAAATTAATTTTGTTTATTTCAATTTTACTTACAGTTTCAGTTTTGGTGTTTTAGAACGGATCGCACAATGAATTTCTTTATGAAAAGTGGTGACGTCACACACGAATTGTAGCTGTTTTACTCATATAAAAAATCAGAAACAAGTAACAGCAATGTTTGTATAGTTATTAATACAGGCTAAGAGTGTGTTTACATTAGCGGAACCAAGCCACAATCAATAGGTGGTGATACCGGTGCTTTTAACTCTGAAATTTACTGCAAGTAGTATTTTTAACATGCCAATAAAACTCTTCGTGGAAATGAATTATAATGAAATGTCAGCATAATTTCAGTATTGTTTATATATTAAGGATCCTTGCAATGTTTCTGTTGACATAAGTGTTCTGTTAAATATACGTCCGCCTTCTGCAAAACTCTGCCCACCAATTTTCCTATTACTTAACCATATTCTTAGATTAACAAGCAGTTTGATAATTGTTTTAATAACTTGAAAATTACATTAAATTAACAATTATTTAAAATTAATTCAATCATACTTTTCGACTAATGGCATTTTTTAAATTATTTATTTATTTTGAGTATTTTTTGTACTGTCTTTTCTTCAAATGAGAGGGTGTCAGATGAAAAAATTTTTTGAGAGAGGCGAGGGGTCATGAAAAATGTGTCAGGGGGCGCACAGTGGGCAATCATGTTTTTTTTTTTGTTCAAAATCAAATATCTCCAGAATCGAAGTAGCCAGGGCGATAACTCTTTTTGGAGCTTGTAGATAAGTGACCATGGAATATAACAAAACTATTTAAAGGAGTGTTAAATCATTGACTAACCTCCAAAACTTGATTAATTGCGTTTTTTTCAACATAAAAAAAACTAGTATGAATCAAGCAAAATACATGCCATGGGGCATTCGAAGTTTTCATTATTATACCATGCCATGTACATTTTAGTAATATACTATTTTAAAACTATAAACTTGGTTTGTCTGTTGAGGTTATGTTGATGAACTGAAAAAATATAAGTAAACAAAAAAAGTTACAGATGTTTTGATAAAGACTGTTGTGGGCTCTGCAATAATAATTGCGTGAGTTTTAAACACAATATTGAATTAACTGAAAAAATATAGGTATTGACAACATTTTTGGGGTTAGAACAAGGTTCTTATAACATTATATCACATGACGATATTGACTGTTTAACGATATTGATTATAAATATGCATAATAAGTAAGTATAAGATTGATTTGCCAATACTTTCAAGCAATCACTCGGAGTAGGAATATTTTCGTTATTTGTGTACAGCTCTTATTTATCGAAGAGATGATATCATTGCTGTTATTAAATTCCATCATTTGAAGGCGCATTTGACGGATAAAGCGTTGAGTTTTATACAGGGCGTCGCTATGACTAAAAATCAATATAAGCACGTCTGGGATACTTTAATTTTGCATTGCTTGGATAGTGGATGGATTTGATAATAATACGAAACGTAATTAGCAGCGTTGCTTAGGCAATACTATGGCTGCTTTACTTTACAACAAGTAAGAGACTTTATTTAGTCTGGGATAATTACCTCAGAATCCTTTGAAGTAAAGGCTCAAGTATCCAGTTCTGAAAATGTAAGAGGTTCATCTCATCAAACTGGGATCAAGTCTTCCCTTCTTTACCCCGACTGTAAAAAGAGCTTCTTTACCAATTCTAAATGTGTTAAAGGTCTAATGACCCGGTATGCAATTTTCGATTTGATCTTCTTTAAATGTGCTATTCCATTCTTTAACTCGAATTCTTAGTAAGTGTTGTAAATTAAACTTTGTTGCTTTTCCTCCGTTTTAACAAGGTCAGAGAAATGTTGGATATTCGAGAGAAGAATGTTCTCATGAGGCTCTTGTAAGCCCGGCGTCGGAACGTGGTTTACTGACTACTGCGTTTTTGATTTAATTTGAAAACTGATATATTATGCCAAGGGCATCTCACTCGAATGGCAAGTACTGCGTGAGTAAGAAAGAGAGCAGTTATATGTGTAAATTTGTGATTGTATGCGTGCGTGTGTGTTTAAGTGTTCCAGACTGGTGTTTAGCGCTGAGCCACCAGTCCACGTATGTGTGCTTCTTTAGTAATACTGTTTAATACAGCCACTTATAGTTGGTCCTCTTTGTGGACTGGTACCTTCTAGTAGAACCGCATAAAGTTAACCCTCTTATAAATGGCCGTCCTTACGAAGTGGCGTTTCGTAGCAGAACTGCATACAGTTAATCCACTTTAGTAAAATTTTAAAACTTAGTAGAATTGCTTATAAAAAACCCACCTATTGGAAAGTCTCCATGCGATGGGATTCCACATATCAAACTTACAATTGTTAAGCTCACTTACAAAGTCTCAAATTAAACTTTAGATAAAATATAGTCGAGTTAGATAAAAGCATCGTGCTTGGTTTTTTATTGCTTGATAAGTGTTTATCGCATACTGCACATCTGCAATTAACTTACTCTTTCTCTCCTAGTCTCCTCCTACTAAGTATCCGACTACTGTTATAAATATACAGTCCACTCTTTATGAAAAGCTTAAATCAGCTTAATTAATCAACTATGAGTTCATTAGCAGACAATCTGCTTAGCAACAAAGAGACGTAATCAACTTTACGTGTCTTTCAACTGAATGTATTGTATAACGTATAAAAAAAAAATTTTCGTATTGGAAGAAAAATAAGGAGTAATACAGAATAATGACTTCTTATAAATCATGTCACGGACATCATCATGTCAACTCACTGATCGTTTTTTTTGACGGCATTTTTAAAATTTATAAGAATCTCATTGTAGTCATGTACGTTTTCGCCAGATTTAGTAACAGGATGAACATTGAAATCTGACTTGGATTTTTTGAGAAAGACCTCTTAAATTTTATTCAGCTTTACAGCAATATTCAAGGGTCTGTTACATATATTCACATATTTGTATAAAACAAATCAAAATTTAAAAAAAGTTTGATTATTGATCAAGTAAAACTGATTAGATTTACAATTTCCGTTTGAATGAAGAAACTCTCATCATTGTATCTATTGAAAAAAAAATTTAAGGGGAACCATACAGGTAATGCTCCTGTAAATGACTTTGTTGTTTCTAAAAAAATAAAACAAAAAAAATTTGAAAAAAAAGGTGTTATCCAGGTAGTAAAAAATATTACAATGTTGCCTCATAATTTTTGGTAAGAGATGACATGACACCACAATTTAATGATGCAACCTCACTTTTGAAGTGCTAATTACAACAAAATCTCAGTGATTTAAGCTTTAAGAGTTGCGTGGACTTCATAATCTAATAAGTTTACAGAAAAAAAAGAAAAAATTAGTTGATCCGTGCACATAAACATTTTTAAAAATATTTATGTAATTATAGCTCAGACCTTCCATCATTGATTTTTATTGGTCATACACTGGTCATAGTGTATTTTTCGAAGAAGATTTTCCAATTTAACTCGGAGCATTCTCAGAGAACATACATATTTTTAATAATGCCACAGGTTAATTATGCCTCTGACTGTCAACAGTGTCATTTTCTCATTTCTTGAGCTATTGGTTTTATTTTGACGACTTCTGCATTCGAATTACTAGCATATGATATTAAGGCTAATAATTAAAAAAATTTACTTTTAACGAGCTAGAATTCGTTGTTGTATTGTCAGGAAAAAATAAAGTATATAAATAAATTTTCAATACTTCTTATCCTAAGGCAATAAAGGTATTACGACTATCTCCTCTTTCAGTCAAAATAAATCTATAATACTCATCTTAGAACTATATATCCACTTGCATATCTCTAAATTTTTCGTGTCTGAGTATATTTAATTCTTGTAGCAGCTCTGCTGTTTGTTTACCATCCAAATTTGTTGTTTTGATTTATAATGATTAAACATTTTATTTGAATTAAATATAGAGTTTTCAAGCTTGTTTTTTGAGCTCTTGCAGAGCTTGGTCTTTTTCTTTTTTTTTGTGTTAACTTCTCAGATGTCTTAAGAAACAAAAGAGGATTAATAGTTATCATTATCATCATCATCGTCATCATCATCATTACCATTATGATCTAATACTATAGCATCGTGATAGTATGATAGTGTGGACCGTTGGTTCTTACATAATTTGAAACAGACTAATCTTCCATCCTTAGTAGAAAAAATATTAGGGACAATAAAAATTTTAGGCTTTCTTTTTTTGTTATAATCACTTTACCCGTTGTCAAAACAGGGTAAGGTGTTATTCCCGTCAAAGTTATTACATCATTTAACTCAACTGGAAGAGTTCCTGATGTAGTTAGCTTATTTTTACCAAGTTCATCACAGCTCCATTATTAAACATGAAAGTTATATACTAATTCTTACTCTTAAGGATACGTAATTCCATACTTGTCGTCTACTTCAAGTCCTTGACGTGGGCCGATGTAAATGGTTTCGATTTCTTTGCAGTATTTCTTATATGAGCAGTATTACTCGGCATTTGGTTCTGATTGAAACGCTGGGGTCTGAGCTTCAGTAGTCTTATAGAAAAACCACGTAAAGTTGCATTTATATGATCTGTAAAAATCTCCTATTTTTTGTGTGCGAAATATTACTCTTGGATAAACCTATTCAATTTTTAAGTAGATTTAGAAGGTGTTTTTTTCAATAACACAGTTATTACATCTATAGAATACAAAAAAATTTTCTTTTAATTTTTGAAAATTTTGAAGAACAATAAAAGAATTTTATAAGAAACTATTCATGTACTGTAAAAGTAACAAAATAATAATAAATAAGTCAATATTTATCAATACACAGAAAAGTAACTCAGCTTAAATATAAAAATATCTAAGTTTTTGAAAAAGTCATTTAAATAAAGAATTAATTTTCTTAAATAAATAGTTTATCTATGAATTAAACCAAATGAATTAAGAAATAGTAAACGAATATTCACAGTTTAAATAAGTTACGAAATGTACCATAACAAAAAGTAATTAAAGTTTTTAATGTCCCATTATGGGTAAGGGTTGGAGTTTGTGTGCAGGAGATAACAGATTCAAGTGTTGTGGACAGTGTTTTTTTAAATTTTTTTTAGAAAGAGAAAGTAGATTCAAAAATAAGAGATCTAATTCAATAAAATTTCATAAAAATTAAAGTATGTGCTATGCTGTGGTGTGAAAGGGGCCAGCGCGGGGCAGTATGCCAAAGGCGGCGGGCGAAAGGAAGTATTATGCAAAATCTAGTAATATGCATCCACTTCCATCACATTTTTCCTCAAGGTCAGAACTCGGAAATCGTTGATACAATTTTGCGTATGGCATGATTGTTAAAGTATAACTTACAAAATATGTGGACATGAAATAACTTTTAAGCGCTAAGCCATTGCGCCTACAGTAAGAAAGTATTCAAATCACCTATGGTAGTGATAGGTTTTCACAACATGGTCGAGGAATTTTTATTAATAAAAATTCGTAAAACAATGAATGTCCAAGAAACCCATTCACAATTTTTAAGAATCTAAAAAGAAAACATTTATCATATCAACTTGTGTTTCTGTCAAGAAAAACAAAAAAAACAATCAGTATGCGATGAAACACTGATTCAATAAACAAGTCTTACATTTGTGTACGGAACAAATGCATTTATTTAACAAAATTTAAAACAAATTTCGAATAGAAGTTTCTCTAAAATTATATCTATAGGCTCCAGCTATTATTTTCCTTAAGATTCAATCAGACAAATATATACGTTAATAGTTTTTATGACATAAAAAAGAGGGGACAGTATAGTCACTCGTCATTCGCTAAGCTATTTTTATATTTAAAACAAAAAATGAAATTTATAACTTGCAGGGCTTGATAAGTTATTTTTTTTTGTAAATCTTAGAAAAAGAATTTATTTTTGTTTTTACTAACAAGTTTTATTAGGTCATTTTAATTTCTGCCTTATATGACCAGTGTTAAAGTGCTTGAAATTATAATATTATTTTTTTTTTGGTATTTAATGAAACACCAATAAAGCACATGTTAGTTCAGAATATATTTATCAACTATACTTTCAAGTTTTAATTAGTTCGGTTACAATAACCTACTATCACAAGCTACACGAAAAAACACAGCTTTAGGGAATGAAAAGCTGGAGTAGGAAACTGAGACTTATTTACTTTGCAGTAATTTACCATGTTTATCCTGCCATTTTCGTTGGTAATTACCCTGTTTTTTTACTAATCTTTTGGATGATAATACATTTTTTTCTGAATTACTCACAATAATAACTGAAATTGCTAAGCAAAGTTTTTGAATCAATCTTTTAAATGTTATTAAATTATAACCATTGAACATTTATTTGTCGTGTATTAAAGGCATATAAATTTATCAAGCCACAAATATTTTAAGTCAAATTCTATGAGAATTTTTTTAACTCAATCAAAAATTTTTTTGAGTAAGACATGTCTGAAAAAATTTATTGTATTTTAGGCAACTGTTTGGTCAAAAATGACTAAAACGTACGGGCCACCACGCGAGCAGCGGATAAGAGTCTCGCAGCGCATCAAGCGCACAGAAAAAGATTCGTTTTCATGTTCATTTTTGTTTGTGTGTAGTCGGTATTGTTTCACACTATTGTCCTGTATCGTCCCGCTAATTGGTGGACGTCATCCGAGAGACGCAAGGTAAATAGAGGGGAGAGGGGTTGGCACCGAACGGCGGAGATGCGAAAAATTGAGAAGAGGCGGTGGGGTGCGATCATTCCGAGGCTATAGTTGGTATACAGCGGTCTACAGTTTTCACTGCGATCTCGAGTACTTACTGGTTTTATCGGACTTTCTTTGTTTTATCGTGCTAAGTCTTTGAATAGTTTGCATACGGGTATCACGTGTTAACTATCGCGTGTTCACATCCTTAATTCGTTATTATCAGTGTCCAGTCGTTTCGTATCAGCGTACTGCGAGCAAATACGACAAAAATCCGCGTCTGCAGAACCGTGTCATAATGATCAAGAGCGAGAACAGTGCGGATGCGCACTTCACACATCCTTCACACATACTTTACACATACATACACACACACAGTCTTGTTCACACCAGGAAGTTGTTTATACCTCACATTCAAAATTTCACATTCTCTCTTGTATCAGTTGTTCGTTCTTCCAGGGGGTTTTCTCTTCGGAGTTTCCTCCTTTGAGTCACAAATATATTTTTGTTGTAGCTCATAAACAGCGTCTTTCTTATTTCACCTGATACCATCCTTTCCTTCATCATATAAATCCCAAGCCGAGTCAATTCAGTAATTCTTGCTTAAAACATGCGCGACAATTAGTACTTATTTTTGGGTTTAAATACAATTCACTTGTAAATTTGTATTGCGGGTTCCCACATATTCCTTGAACTAAGAAATAAGTCAGCGACATCACATAGACGCAGTCGACAGGGCGGCAGAGGGCTGTACTCTGCCAAACAGCAATTAAACCTAGAATTTTTATGACTCAAGATTTTTTTACACATACATATTTCTTTGATGCGTCAATTTTTTTTTTTTTTTTTTTTTCACCGGGTTACTGCGACAGCTCTTACGCCAAGTCGCCGGAGCCATCCACTCACCACTTATGATGGGGGTGTATTGCCGCACCCATTTTCCAACCCTTTTACTGATTTTACACCTTATCGATGGGCACAGTGCGAGTGTCTCCGATAAAACACCTTGCCAGTTAAGCTGACACTCTCTGCAACAGCGGTGCATCGGGTCCACTCACCACTGTGGAGTCTTTCCCCAGAGAGGACTCCATATTTCAGGACGTCCGCTCCTCGCCGTTTAAGCCGGCGCTCTCTACCGAAGCATCAGATCCAGGCTAATTAGCATCCCCGGAGAAGCCCCATGTTTCAGTGACCACTCCTCACCGGTAAGGCCGACGATCCCTGCCAGGCGCATCGGATCCACTAATTCCTACCTCCTAACACTGTTTCGCATTCACCCAGGCCCGAAGACCTATGGGGCAAGAAAAAAACCCTGGAATAACTCTGAAGGAAAATTCCATGGAAAAATCCGCCCCGAAACAGCCGGAGTTACATAGGAACTTTTCCTGATGAAAACAGTTTTAGAAAAAGTCTGCATTCATCGGAAATCGAACCCACGAAAATTTGGAATTAATACAAATATTTACTATGGATGCTATAAGAACTTAAAGACATTTATAAAGATTATAAAATGAAAAAATTTTGTAATCAGATAAAAAGGTAACGTTTTTATCTGGGACAATAGAATGAACAATGATAAATAACAATACGTACCCTTCGACCATTGTATGAGTAATTATTTCAGCTACACCTTCCCATATTGTTTTATGAACTTCATCACTTATGACTATACAGTTCTGCATTTCTTCAAGTTTTTCTTGAAACTTTTTCATTTTCTGTTAATAAATATTAAAAAGTAGAGAAATGTAGGTAAAAATGCGGCAAAGTTTTGTTTTATACCTGAATTAACACATCGATATACGTATTATGCAGCGACATAACGTCTTTTAATTCCCAGTTAACTCTGCTCATTAAACTCAAAATTTTTTTTGCATCAAAAAATTTGGAAATTGACACCATATAGATAGGTTTCCGCAGTTGCACTGATAGTAATACCGTATTGTTGTAAAACATATTTAAGTACACTTTATCTTCATGTTCAGATATAACAGAATATAAATATGATTGAAAAGTCTCATACTGGTGTCCTAAAAAAATCAAAGATTCTGTTGACACAATTCTTTCAGCTAGCCCAAATAACAAGTTTGGATCATTTAAACCAGTTTTATTAGAAAATAATGGTGGGTTAGCTTGGTCAGTATTTAGAAAATTTTTTGTAATTGTACTGCATTTTAATAGTAGACTATCTTTGATACGTGAAACAGCTCGTTTGACATTCGTACTTATTACAATATTGTTATCCCAGGTTTCCTGAAACAAAAATAGTTAATTTGAGATAAGTCTTCTAAATAGGAATATGTACTTCATTATAATTAGAAAAAAATAATTAAGCAATTGTTTGGCGTTAAACAAACCACTTTTCAGGTAGCACTTCTCCATTTCTATCAAAGCTATGACTGAAAATCTATCGTATAATGTATCTGTGTGTATAACAACATATATTATAAAATTGTTTGTGTGGAGTATTCCACACAAATTCCTTGAAATCACCCACAGCCCCTCACAACCCTTCATAGACTCCACACCACCCTCCACAAAATAGGATAAAATTCCCTCTTTTTCTCCGTTATTTCAACTTAGCCTATTTTATGTCTAGAACCTCATACATACTCGAATACTTACTTTCAATAACATATATTCATATATTTTTGCACACCACCAAGGGCACAGATAGGTAGACTTCAAGCGTAGTAATTTTTAATAATTTATTTATTCATACAACCATAAGTAAGATTATCAATTAAATATTATTAGTTCTATTTCTATTTATATGTAAGTTTAAGATTTTTGGTGCGCCTAGCTATCCTTTATTATTACTTGTGATAAAGTATATAAAAAATTTAAACTTTTATTTGGCTTTGTATAATATAGTACTAATACATACATGAATTATTGAATTATACAAACCACAGAATGAAGAAGGCTCATTGTTATGAGCCAACCTACAAAACCAGTCAAGTAATTTAATAAATATTTATTGGGCTGTTACATGTATACACGTTTATAAGAAATTTCGTAATTATTTGTATCATAAGAATAATATGACATTAAAATAATCTTCTTTTTTGGAGGTTAAAAAATTTAAAACGTGTATTTAAAGCCTGAAGCACAAGGTTTATTTGAGAACTTTTCACTTATCGCCATCGTATAGGGACAGAGCACTTTATACTATTATGGAAGGAATATAAAGATCTGAAAAAGTTATAAAAATGGATACATGCAAGCAGTTTCTTGTTATTGCACGTATTTCTTGCAAGAACTATCTTAAATATGAAAGTATGCACATTTATATGCTGACACACAAGCAAATTATAGTTTTTTTTAATTTATTTTTTTTTTAAGAGATTTATGATTTTATTAACTAAATGTCATTTAAAAATAATTTGTGTTTATCACTGATTAAATAGTGATGTCATTTTATCTGTCACTTTTCCTTGGCGATTATTAGACAATGTTTTCACCCAAGAAGGAATTGATAAATTTTTTAAAGAGACATACCTTGCATGACGAAAAATGAATGTAGAATACAGGTCCTTGTCAACAGATTGAATTACGCAAATGCACGTCATTTCTATAATAACCTTTTTAAACAGTGTGATTTTTTTGTAGCTGTAAAACGGAAGGACTGAATGAGAAAGGCATTGCTGCAGAATATCTTCTAATTCTGCAAATAAATAATGTTAATGTTAACCTCGACAGTGCTAACGTTGGCCAAAATTATGACAGTGATCACAGAACTATGTGTTTGCTTTGCTCAGTAAGAATCTTAATATATGCACAGAAGAAAGAGAATGTAGTGAACACCTTAATCCACCGTCAAGCCTTCTGGAAAACCAAAGCAATTCAAGCAGTCCAGAATGGAGTATGACAAAAGACAGAAAAGTTACAAAAATTTTTTGTTAATAGGTCTGTTACGAATAAATAAAAATGAAAAGGTTTTACTGGAATTACCCATGTTCTTTTAAAGAATTTAAAGTAATGCACACTGCAGTAAAAAGTGTAAGAAACTAAACATGGTTGATAAGTAGAATTCAGAATTATTCTATGCTTTTGTAAACTAGACTTAAACTTCAACTTTTTGAACTTGAGTACACTGTTTGTAATAAGTCATCAGGCTTGCAGTAGTACTTTTTAACAACTCTGCACACACCAGCTTTCATTTCAAAAGATGCAGTTTACTAGTCATCCAGAGGTAAGATTCTCAGTATCATGATAAAATGTTTTTAAAACTACAAGCGAACTTATGTTGTATTGGATTGCACTAAAATTTCAACTGTTTAACCAAAATGTTTATGGTATAATTTGCGTTAATACTCACACTATAAAGGCAGGGACTGTAACTTTTTTAATTGGTATTGTTCTATCTGGTCCAATTATATACATATATNCTTACTGCGTTCATTTAGTTTCTACTGAAATTTGTTTTGTGTAATGTTTAGTCCAGCAAAAATTATTTTTAAATTTCTAGGTTTTTAGAATTACTACAGTTATTTTTAAATAACTGAAAAGTTAAAGCTAGGGTCACATGTTACGGTGGTGTGGTTTTCCATAATAAGTAACTATAACAAAATATTTGAAATAATGTAAAACAAATATACAATTTAGCTTTTTACTAATGTATATAAAACAAATATAATTTGAATAAACAATAAACTCATCATAAGCTAATATGATATAGTAGCAGGATTAAGTTTGAAGAAAAAGGGTAGAAATGTGAAGATGTTTAGTTTGTAGGGCTTTGTTGAGTTAAAATAAGAGTGCGAAGGTTTAATTTAAAATGCAGTATATTATCTGTATCAGATAAATATTGAAACGTAGAGTTGAAAAGTCTTATCAAACGGGATATAGGTGAGAAGTATAAATAATTATTCGTGTGGGTTTGTTCAGTAATAGTTCGGGCATTTCTGAGATTGTGGAGGATATTTCTAGGTTAAAAGAGAGCAGATAAATCAGGACAGTGTATGTGATTATGTGTAAGTTTGAATAAGAATAAGCAGTCGTGGTATTTATGTACGAGTTCTATGGGTTTTATGGAAAATTAGATCAGTAATTGCAAATAATTATAGTTAAAGTGTTGCATTGGATTGTTGGTTTTGTAAGAGGCCAGGCGAAGTGTTCGATGAACTACTTTATTAAGTAGAAAAGTGAGCTTGTGTATAGGGTGTCGAAATAATTGAGATATATGTAAGTTGTGGCAGAACCAGCGACTTGAATAAATGTATTGTGGATTCTGGTCTGGTAAAATCACGTGTACATTTTTGGATAAATCTTAGGGTTGTTAGTGATTTGGCAACTATTTTGTTAACATGACCGTTAAATATTAACGTCTTTTAATTCCCAGTTAACTCTGCTCATTAAACTCAAAATTTTTTTTGCATCAAAAAATTTGGAAATTGACACCATATAGATAGGTTTCCGCAGTTGCACTGATAGTAATACCGTATTGTTGTAAAACATATTTAAGTACACTTTATCTTCATNTATATATATATATCAGGGTGATCAGCAAGTACTTTAACAGCGAGATAGAGCGTATTCTAACGCCATTTTTTGCGTATTTTTTAATGCAGTAGACATTAAACGACAAGTATTAAGATTTAAGGGTTTAAGGTTGTTTTTACCCCTTCGAACACTTTTTACTATGGCGCAAATAAACACGTGAAGCGGCGTTGCCATGTAGTGTAAGTCAGTAAGCAGAATATCTGCTATGCAATTTCATTCACCATCAATTGACGTATACATTTGTCGTACCGTAGCACTACGTCTGCTAGAGCTACTTTGTAGCTGTCGATACTGCTGTTTTGTGTATCGTAAAATGGCGAGGTTCTCTAATATTTCCGCAGTCATGCAATCAGCCCCTACGGCATGAGTTTGCGTGCGCGTGTAAATGTGTTTATTTACTTTGGTCGCGTAATGTGTTCGATAGTGTGCCATCGACCCAGCTCTTTTTTTCCCACTTATAGGTGCAGGTACGAGTATGCATGCACCAGCTCTCATAAACTGCCATATGCTTGTGGTGTTTACATGGTGCAAGATACGCAACGCCGCGTGCTCATATGTATGCTTTGGTGCCTATAACCTACATATAGAGCGTTTGGTATTTGAGCTGTAACAGATAGGGACGTAAAAGCAGCTGACTAGATGCTGTTCTCAGTGGTACACAAAAAAAAGGGTTTTCATCTTGCCATTGAAATACATCAAAACACCTTGTGCTCGTTGGGCGCCAGGGCATGCAAGCTCACGATGTCATAAAACTCGTGACACCAGTGCCGTATTGGTAGTCACGTGTACAAATTTTTTTCAAAGGTGATTGCTATTCTGGCTGTACTGCTGGGTTTTGCCACGCGCACACATTAGATTTGTTTGTTTATGCGACCCGGAGTGCTCTGAGCGCTTTCAAAATATTTACCTTACTACCAATAAAGATATAAATTTCTATAGGTTAGCTATATATTTTGAGAGCGCTCGGAGTGCCCTGGGTAGCATAAGCGAAAAAATCTATTAATTACTGAGAACTGGCGTGCACATACACACACACGTGCGCGTGCTTCTTCATATGCGACCTAAGTTAGCAGCTCAGACTGTACCTGTACATGATAGTGATTAAAAGCAGCCTGAGCTTATTCATGGTACCGATGGTACGTGGTACACACGAACCCTGATACTTTATACTATCGATAATGCAACAACAGTAAGCTAGCCCCAGGGCAAACGACATCTGAGATTTTGCTGCCAAAATGAGGCACAGCTGCCTATGGGATCCTAGTAGAAGATGGCTAAGAACGTGATGTGTGCCTTTACATATACACTTGTGTTAATTATTTAATGTATGTTTGTCAAGGGATGTAATATGTTTTCATATATTTAATTGGCATTATAAATTAAGTACACAACTAATGGTTTTTTTATAGTCATTTTGGATTTTCTAAATTTTTTTTTTTTAATCTTTTTTTTTTTGAAGGAGTGGGGAGGGAAAAATCTTTATAAACATCCCAGCTTATCTGGTGGTAGTGTCCTTTCCACCCGGTGTGCCTACTGACTAAAAACTAACCTCCCCGCATGGAACAGGTCCGTACGCCCACTTCCATAGAAGACAATAGGGCATAAGAGAAGAAAGAAAAAGGAAAATAACGGAGAATATCAGAGGCCAGCTCGTTCCCAAAAGGATGAGAGGAAGGGCACTTACGCATCTAGGTGAAGTTCGATTTCTAAAGTTTCTTTACCACCTACTACTGTTAGCATGAACAACAATGGAATAACGCTCTTTCTGCGCTCATTTGTTTGAAATCCAATGTGAAATTTTTCTAGCTTCAGCCTTCAGATCAGTTGATTGGTTAGATGACTGAAACAAACGTGCGTGACGTTACTAATAAAGTAGCTTATAAGTGAAAAGTCATTAGAAAATGATACATGGTTAGAAAGAGTAGTGTGTAAAGAGAAGGCTGCACATACTCATATAATAGACTGTCAGAGGACAAAGTCATTGCTGCAGTTACGTCTTTGCCACTGCTGTAACGGTAAGCTTATGTGCTCATCTAAAAGCTTTCGTCAGATACATAATTCAGATAAAGTTTATCCTCATAACCAGCAGAGTGTATATTATAATTTTTTAGCATACGTGATAAGCTCTCTCTCTCTCTGTCAAAACTAATTTACCTTACTGCGTTCATTTAGTTTCTACTGAAATTTGTTTTGTGTAATGTTTAGTCCAGCAAAAATTATTTTTAAATTTCTAGGTTTTTAGAATTACTACAGTTATTTTTAAATAACTGAAAAGTTAAAGCTAGGGTCACATGTTACGGTGGTGTGGTTTTCCTTCGGACCACATAACCCTAACTTTAGTTTTTTAGTTTGCTAAAAGTTATCGTGGTCTAATTGGTGAAAAATATACTTAGTGATTGTTATTGCATAAAAATTATTCTGAATCAATGGTTAATTGAAAAAATTATAATGATTCATGCATCGTCACAATTTTACTGTAATAATTCTAGCAAAGACTTAGTAAGATTGTTAAAAAATACGATAAGAAAAAGGTAAAATCAAACTTTATGCGAACGACTCATGAGTTAACTTTTCGTTTTTCTTACAATAACTACAACGATTCCTATAGAAGTTAATTTGAAATTTTTTTTTTAATGTAAGACTAATGTGTCTCAACCTTTTTATTCGCGTAAGAATGTGCAGAATAAATTACTATGACTCAAATTAGCAGTCGATTAGTATGGTAGGAAACTTGCACACCTAATGTAACTTTTTTATTAGTTAGATATTGATATAGGTAAAGTATGGCTGAAGCAGAACATGGTCCAGGGCATGCCCAGGTGTTTACACACCAAGATTATGCCGAGATGGTTTTTTTTTACGGACAATGCAATCGAAATGCAGCCGCAGCCGCTCATGCATATACTTAGAATTTCCCCAACCGGCGACCCCCATCTCGAAATGTAATCCTGGCAGCAGTTGGGAGAATGTTCCATGACGGAAATTTACTGCCTGCTGCACAGCGTGGTCATGGTCAAGGTCATAATAATTACATGTGATGACTCTGTTCTCACATTTGACTAAGATTTCTTCTCAGCATAATAAATTTTGCTTGTTATTATCACAAGTTCATTACATGAATAACTATTACGTAGTCTTGTTAATTATACACAATGTATGTTGACTTATTATACGTTGATAATTTCAAAAGTTTAAGTTACATATGGGACATTCCACATGAAGTCAGTTAGTTAAAAGAAAATTTTTGTTAAAACATTTGCAGATCCATGGTCCTTCGTAATAAAGCTATAACCATAATCAAGATATTTTGATTCATGACAAAGCTGTTAGTGACAGTCACGAATTTGTATTTTTTTTCCATGAAAAATCATAACAAGTATTATGATTTTGTAGACTTTTTTTTAATAAAATTGTTAAGTTTGAAAGTTTTTGAGGTTGTACTACCCCCTTAACTTGTATTTCAGGTTTTAGAGTTTCAAAGTTTTTTTAAAAAAAGTATGACACGTTTTGAACACATAAATCTTTTATTCTTTTGATTAGATGCGGTCATCCAAAGTAATGAATTGATGAAATTTGAAATCTACAAATTCACGTTATAATTTATATTTACTTATATTCGCTTCGTGCAGAAATTTGAGACAACGTCACCTGCAGGAGAGAACATATCAATACTAACTAACAAGAATACACAGCCCTTTATGGATAATAATCTTTTACAAGTCTTTATTGTAATAATAATGTATCTTTCACAACCAAAATAAGTTATTTCAGTCCCAAGTAGCGTATTAATAGTAAAAAAAGCTATTTTTATTATTTCAATTAAAAAAAGTAAACTTCTCGTATGAAATAGATGTATTGTATAAATGAACATAATAAATATTACTTTTTAATATATTGACTCAAAAGTACTCTACAAAATACAGTGATATTCGAGGAAAACTGCATTACTCACTCACAACATACAAGTATGTGAGGGGAAAACAAATTTTTTGTATCAATGCACAGTTGAATAGGTATTTTTTAGCTCGAAAGTATGCTTATCACTTAAACAAATTACATAAGTTGAGTAAAATACATTTTTGTTGAAATAAACGCTTGTAACAGATCATTGTCCATAAAAGGCTTTGTATTCTTGTTAGTTAGTATTGACATATCTTCCCCTGAAGATGGCGCTATTTCAAATTGCGGTACGAAGCGAATATTAAACTATTAACTGTCACATCAGCTGAAATAAATAACCGTACGAAAAACACATACCGAAATATGTTTTTAATAAATTATTGCAGAATAAAGAACTGGTCCTTCAAATGATTGAGGAGAATCCGAACCGGAGTATCCGTGATATAGAGAGGAACACTGATCTTTCATACGGTACTATCCGAAAGATTTTAAAGGACAATGGTCTTCACGCATACAATTATAATCGTGTACAGGAACTTCAAGAACATGATCATGCTGCAAGGTGACTTTCTAGATTCGGAGATGAAAATGAAATTTCAATCGTACAAATAATTATACTAGCGATAAAAGCTTTACTCTTGACCGGTAATAGAATAATTCGTGTTAACATTTGGAGTGATATTTTTTTTTACTTACGAATCGCTTTATTTGCTATGCACCTGTCATTTGGCCCTACTTGTCACTTTAACATGTATTTTTATGTAGGTGTAAAAAACTTTTGTCAATGGCGGCTGTTTCAACTATTTTGCTCCCTACGATTTAACACAGAAAATTAATGATAATAAGGACAGCACCGTAGAAGCGCATGGTAAATAAATAATTTTTGCGTACTTGTTGGATAGTTTAAAATTCTTCTGACAGTCAAATTTACTTAATCCAGACAAAGTAACAAGTGGAATTGTTCGAAATTAAAATCAGTAAAATAGTGGACTGTGTAATTGACATCACACCCCGGATTTGGGGGAGCGTGAAAAGGATCTAAAAAAAAGGACTCAATAATAAATGCACAACACACTTTTAAACACTTTAGCCGTTTATTATGAAAAAACAATCTCTCTATTTAATTTCACTTTAACAAGTCATAATGCTTGCTTACTTGCAAGATAAAATAAGGAAGAACTAATTTATGAGTCAGACGGAGAAATTACGTGACAATCGAAAATGTGAATCGTTTTTCGTTACAGAAATCTTACATAACAACGATACACATGAAAATTATAAACACGAGCGCAAAGCAACTTACCGAAAAGGGCGTTTGAGGCTGACTGATGATAACCGCAGCAGCAGCAAGCTGCTGGACAAAGGTAAGTATAAACAGAGTCTGTTGGTGTATTAATAGACGCGTGCACGCTTATGATTGGCCCTTATAGAAAAGAGAATATCCTAAAGCGCGAGATTTCAAATCTCATAAACGAAATTTTCTATTTACATCAGTATAATGTTACTGATGTTGCACATAGTCCCAAGGTTAATAGACAGAAGTGTAACGAATGTATATCAATAACAAGTCTTAGAAGGACAAAAGGGTGGATCGCATTCCACTTACAAAAATTCTAATAAATGGAAGTTTTTTTTTTGTTGATATAATGACATATAGCCGGTAACAATCAGTAATACTGATGTTTTACATAGTCCCAAGGTTGATAGACAGGAGTGAGACCGAATGTGCATCAAAAGAAATATTATACAACTAAGTACCGTATAAATAAAGCAGTGAAACGCTTTCTACGTACAATAGCAAATAATTCGAAAATCAAAAAAAAACATGATAAACAAATTACTGATAATTTTATATATATTTTCGCAAGGTTTGTGACTTTTAGATATGGGATTTAATAATCATAATATGAAATGAAAAGAAAATATATTAATCTAAATAAGACTAATTATTATTGTGTCCTGACTCAAGTTCAGATACGGTACGCAATAATATTAGTTTATGTATTGACCTTACAAAACTAGATGAAACGGTTCTAATCTTGGTGACTCTGACGAGAGACTTGGCATCCTTATAGACTTCAACACCATGCCTAAAGGCCATTTACCAGGTGGAGAAGACTCGTTTTTGATGAGCACGAGATCACCAGGCTTAACCGAGCGTTGAGGATTCATGCACTTGCAACGACTTTGTAAAGTGGAAAGGTATTTAAGTGACCACCTTTTCCAGAAGACTTGGAGGGATTGTGTCACTAGCTTCCAGCGTTTAAGTGGCAATACCTTTTCAGAAGAAATATCGGGCTCTGGCACAAGAAATGAAGACCTCATGATCAAGAAATGAGCAGGAGTAAGAGGATCAAGCTCAGAGGAATCATCATTAAGGCGAGCCAAGGGCCGAGAGTTGAGGCATGCCTCTATTCTACACAATAAAGTAGAAAATTCAACTACTGTCAAAATCTGATCGCCAACTACACGCTTCAAATGATGTTTAGCGGATCTGACTGCTGATTCCCATAAACCCCAAAAATGTGGAGCAGAAGCAGGTATAAAGTGCCACTGTGTACCTGATTTACCTAATTTATAGGCAAAATTAGGGTCACGACTACGTTATACCAACATTATTTTCAACTCAGTATCAGCACCGATGAAATTCGTGCCATGATCACTGAATGAATCTGTGCAGTGGCCACGTCTAGAAATAAATCTGTGAAAGGCAGCTATAAATGCCTCCTTTGTATAATTCTCCACAACTTCAAGATGTACTGCACGAGTTGACATGCAGATGAAAACAGCAATGTAACCCTTGTAAGTTCCTTTACCCTTGTGTTTTGTCAAGCGTATTGGAAAGGGGCCAGCATAATCGATCCCTGATTTTTGAAAAGGAGGACTCTGAGTAACACGAGAACAAGGCAAGTCTCCCATTCACTGAGTTTGTAATTTAGACTTATATCTTTTACAAGTGATGCAACGAGTAAGCTCGGCTCTTACAGTCCGTCTACCATTTACAATCCAGTACGTTTGACGGAGTGTAATAATCGTCAACTGCACTCCACCATGTTGAGTTGTTTTGTGATAATAGTCAATGAGCACAAATGTCAACTGATCTCTATCTGTTAGTATCAAGGGATGTTTGGCATCATCATCAAGTGAGGCTCTACTCAATCTACCCCCAACTCTTATCAATCTGCAGTTTATAAACGGCGTAAGATTAAGCAAACGGCTAAATCAAAGTAGTGGTAAGCTATCTTCTGAACTACGATCTTGATTTTGAGTTAGTACCTTGAACTCAGCGGAAAAGTGACATTGTTGATGCTGATAAACTAGACACAGTCTAGCACAATCAATTTCTAAAGTTGAAAGGTGAATCGAGTCAACTTCAATAAAAGAATACAAGTCAATAAACTGCAAACTAGCCTGTAAAGGGGGCTTAAGATTTCCAGCTATAGGTAAATATGAGATCTTTTGTTTAACTTTATGTAAACAACGGTATGTAAAACGAAGGCAATATGCTGTTACTCTTAGCAACCGTTCCCACTTGAAACAACGAGTTAATGGAGTCATATAAAAAGACTCAGAATTATTCACAAGACTATTAACAGAAGGCATTGAACTATTTACATTTATAGAGGTTGGGGCAATCATTTTTACTCCAAACTCTGGGTAGTTAGGGTGCAATTCATGAAGAATCTTAGGGCCCTGAAACCATAATATTTGATTCAGCAACTAGCACGGAAGAACACCTCTAGAAGCTACATCAGCTGGATTTTGCTTCGACGTGAAATAATGCCACTTAGCATATGGAGTCAAATCATGAATTTTTGAACACCTATTAGCTATGAAAACTGGCGATTTGGAAGGAAGTCTATTGAGCCAATATAGTACCACCCCAGAATCGGACCTCATGTGAACTGGTACTTCTTTCAATGAATCAACATCAACGATATGAATAACTACTGCGGATAACAATTCTACAGCACATAGCTCTAGTCTTGGAATACTTAGCGTTTTAATTGGAGCTACTTTCGTTTTTGCTAATTGAAAATGTACAAAAATCTCACCCTCGCGTACAACGCGTAAATGAACAGCCAGTGCATAGGCGTTTTTAGAAGCGTCGGCAAAACCATGAAGTTCGAGAGATTTACAATCTAGTAAAAAATGATTCCATCTAGGTATTCGAACTTCGTTTAACAAAGGTGTTTCATTTAACCAATAAGTCCAGGTTTTAACCAAATCAGGTAACAGAGAATCATCCCAAGACACTTGCAACAATCAAAGAGATTGAAATAGTATTTTAGCAAAAATTATCGTTGAAGCCAACCAGCCTTAAGGGTCAAAAAATTTTGACAACTGCCTAATAAAGTACGTTTGGTCCAGCGAACGGGTGTGTCAACGTTTACTGTAACGCAAAATCGAAACTCGTCTCTACTAGGATTCCAATGTAAGCCTAAAACAGAAAAAATTGGTGCATCATCGCTTAGGATCTTTGGTTTACTAGATAAGTGGCTTACTGGTAACTCAGCTATCAACTCAGATGAATTAGCTGACCATTTTCTCAGTGGAAATTGAGCTAATTCATACAATTCAATTAGTTGCCAACATTTAATCTTAGCATCTTCTAGCGTATGGCTACCAGACAAACAATCATCTACATAGAAGTCTTCACAAAGAACTTGAGCAGCTATAGAATGAGATTCAGTGTAATCCTTGGGAAGTTGCCTTAAAACACGTGTGGCCAAGTAAGGTGAACTTGTCAAACCATATGTAACAGTGTTTAAGACGTAAGATCTAATAGGTACAGATGTATTAGGTCTCCATAAAATGGCCTGAAACTCATGATTTTCAGTAGCTAACAAAACTTGTCGGAACATTTTCTCAATGTCATTAGTAAAGACGAATTGGTAAAATCTCCATCTAATAATGATATCAAATAAGCTAAGCAACAAATTCTCTCCAGAGTGTAAAATGAAATTGAGCAAGAAACTAGAATTACAAGAAGCTGATCCATTAAAAACTACTCGCAACTTGTTGTTTTTAAAAACTCCATGATGAGGTAGATAACAAGCTGCTAATTTGTCAACCGGTAATTCCTTCATATGGCCTAAAGATATATAATCGGACATAAATGCTGAATAAGCATCATGTAGAGACTTATCTCTTACAAACCTCCGTTCTAAATGGTGAAAAACTGCCAAGGCTGATTGATACGATTGTCTCTGTAGTTCAGGAAGAGTTTTAGGATTAACCTTGAAAGGAAGCCGTACAACATACCTGCCAGTTGAATCTCAAGAGTGTGAATTGATGAAAATCACATCACAGGCTATCTCGTTTTTACTCAAAATTTTTCGAGGCTTAAGAGGTTCTTCAATAATCCAAAACCGCTGAACTAACTCATTCAGCTGAGTTACCTCAACATTAACCATAACTAGTGATTTTTGTGACGAGTTGGATCCTAAACCAAAGGGCATCTGACCCGATAACAACCAACCAATTTCAAAGCAGAGGCAATTGGGTAGTCAGGGGCTAGTTTGCAAACTTCCTGACCGATAATAATTGCATGGACAGATGCATCTAACAAAATATCAATTTTGTCTAATCTTTAAAATTTTGGATCGGCTAAAATTACATCCTTCCCATAATCTTAATTTGCCAAAGACTACATAGAGGTGGTTAGTAGGGAAAAATTTTTGGCACGACTAACGCATTAACAAGGTGCATAGAACCAGACTCAAAATCAGGCCTAAATTTTAAAGCAACTGATTTACTAGCGTCCATGGAAATCAGTCGATCCACTCTTGACAGAGTCGTACTAACTGATCTCGGTTTCAAATGCAGCATATCAGATCCATCAGTGGCATACACAAAAACACGAGCAGTAGCTAGAAGCACTTTGGGTGAGACGATTTTATTACTACTACATGACTGTACATTCACACTAAACTCTGAAGAAATCTTAGTTTGGTTTTTTACAATAAAAGAGTTCGTCAAGTTATTTACAGATTTTGTTTGCTTATTATTAGCAGAGACAGATGTAGAACTGAACTTGTTCCCTCTGTGCATAATGGTGTGATGCTTTTAGTTGCAGTGTGAACACTTGTTATTAACAGAGCACTCCTGACTAAGGTGAGGACCAAAACAATTAACACAGAGACGATAGGACTTCAGAAATTTCCATTTAACGCTCCAATCCTGTGATTTAAATGAATCACAAGAGAAAATATGGTGTTTTTGATTACAGAATTGGCAAACAATGGAATCTGAAGCAACTGTCTGAAGTGAAATAACACCAGATATAGGCTTACCACTAGAAGATCGCATATTTTTAAAAGGATTAGTTGCGCGAATAATTAGAATCTTATTTACAGATTTACAAGGAAACGATTGCATTGTAATGATTTGTGCCGAAATGAAGTCTCGTAGTTGACCTAAACTAGGAGGATCACTGCTACTACCTAACATTTTTTGCCAATCCTTGTTCGCTTGAAAATCAAATCTACTAACTACAAAAGCGATAAATATGTCAGCATCTCCTACTGCTCTCTCTAGAGATATCAAGGAATCAACAGAACTTATCATCTCCTTAGATATGCGCTTTATTTCAAAGCAAGAACTGCCTCTCATAGCTTGACAACTGAGAATAGTAGTTGTATACGTATTAATGAGACGACGTTTATTATCATAATACCAGGTTATGGTATCCCAGGCCTGTATATAACTCTCTTCAGACAAGGGTATATTTTTCATGAGGTCTGAAGCTTCACCCTTTAGATGCGCTCTAAGATGTTGATATTTAATAATAGCTGGTAATTCTTGCTTCCTATGGACTATAATCCTATAAACATCGCGAAAATTCTCCCAACTAGCAAAATCACCATCAAAGGATGGCAAGTCTATTGAAGGTAAAGAAGAGAAACTCTGAAACGAACTTACATTGGCATTGGCAGGAGGTAAGGTGCCTGTTGGATTCGAATGATCATTAAGCGAATTGAAAAAATCGTTAAAATCACTCTGAACTGGATAAAAAGTATCCTCTCTTACTTCATAGCACTCATTTTTGAAATAATCATGAGTTGTGGGTAAAGGTTTTATATTCATAATATTATCATGATTAAATTTAAACTGTTCAAAAGTATCTCTGAGTTGTTAAAGTCTAGAGTCACCCTGACCCCTGGTCATTTTTACCTGGCCAAGTTTCTTAAAGTTTGTAATGGAACCTTTAATTTTGTTAAACAGTTCAACTTGTACCTCATTAAGGTTATACATTTTGATAAAGTAAATTTCAATTCAAGTAATAATTATTCAATAAATAAATACAAACCGCGCTCCATAGCCAAACTTGAGTCAGACAAAAGCTAACAAATTCAACAATAACGCTTAACGATGGTAGTGTTCTTAATTTTTAGAAATGCTTACGTAAAGTTAAGTTCGCAAAAATATATTCAAGTCATTCGGTAAACAAAAAAAAAACAAAAAACTATAAGGAACTGATATTACAAACCACAAAATATACAATTTTACAAACCGTGTAAACAGGACCAAGTATTCGTAGTTATGTTGAGTTCGAAAGACCTGCAGGACTTGAAAGCAGCGGTGCTACCTCAATAGCCTGTACAAGTTGGCAGCAGCACACGCTGAATATGAAAGAACCCGTGGAGCCAGCAGCAGCAGCGGTGTTGTCTCAATAGCCTGCAGAGGCAGCCAGCAGCACACGCTGAAGATGAAAGGACCCGTGGAGCCAGCAGCAACAGCGGTGTTATCTCAATAGCCTGCAGAGGCAGGCAGCAGCACACGCTGACGACGACCAAAGTACGAGCAGCAGCAGCGGTGTTGTCACAACAGCCTGCAGAGGCAGGCAGCAGCACACGCTGACGACGGCCAAAGCACGAGCAGCAGTGAGTCCCCTTTATAAGCAATGGACTCGCTCGCACCCAACGACAAACGAACAAAGAAAAGAGAGAAAGCAGCGAAAAATTGCTGCTGATGCTGATTTCGTGAAAAGAATTCTGTTCACTGATGAGTCGAGTTTTTTGCGGGACGGAACGTTTAATGTTCGCAACAACCACCATTGGTCGGATGTTTATCCAAATGTGGTAGTTGTAAACAAGCACCAGCATAGATTCTCCACTAAGAAGTGGATCGGCCTGATTAATGATAAATTGGTAAATAATGTTTTTGTTAATTACGATGTTGGTGTTGATTAGTAAAATACTAAGTTTAAATTTATAGATATTTTTCCTAAGTTAATAATGCTCTTGCATACCGCTGTAGATTGGAGCTAGACAATTTTCGAATGACTGCCACAAAATGACTTGCCAAGATTGCTTGAAGATATCCCTCTCTTTACAAGACAAAGAATGTGGTATCGACATGACGGCACTCCAGCTCACGGGTCTAACGTTGTGATCAACTATTTAGATCAAGTTTTTCCCAACAGATGGATTGGTATCGGAGGTACACCGATTACATCTGTTTCATACCTTTAAATCTATCCTTTTTTCCCTTACATTACATTACACTTTTCTTGTTAGTGAGTAAAGATATTTCACTTCACTGCTACTATCTGTAAATACACGACCTAATCTAATAATGAGGTGGATGCTACTACTTATTAAAGTCCTGTTAACATATCCATCCTTCAATCCATCCTTAATATTTCCTGAGGTGAAATCCATTGGCCCACTCGATCGCCAGACCTTAATTTCCTTGATTTTTTTTTGTGGGATGCTGTAAAAGATCGTATTTATGGAGAAGAAATCCAAAACTTAAATCATCTAGAAGAATGCATAGCAGCTGCAATTAAAAATATCACTCCAGAAATGGTTCGTGCCGCACTCGTTAACTTTGAACACGGCTGCAGTGTTGCATTGAACATGAAGGGGGCCATTTTGAGCAATTTATGTAAATAATGCATTTTTTAGAATTAAATTTTACAGAACCATACAATAAAGGTTATTGAAAAACGTTTTCTAACATTTTAATTGGAGAAAAAAATAAATAAATAAAAGCATTTTGTCGCAAAGTGAGTGTTGCGACTTGTTGATACCTTCATATTTAAACAGTACTTCAAAAGTGTTAAGACAAGTTTATAGCACAACCAATTAAGCCAAAGTTAAAATAATGACTTACTTACGCAGGACTTAAGCCGTACTTTAGCAGTACTTGTGCCATACTTGAGCAGCACTCCAGCAGTACTTGGAAAGACTTAACTGTACTTTAGCAGTACTTGGCAGACTAGACCATTATTCACTGGCACTTCCAGAGTACTTTAGCGGTAGTTTAGCAGTACTTAGGCCGTACTTTAGCGGTATCGCTGCGGCACATTGGTGGTACTTCAGTGGTACTTCGATGTTACTTTAGTGGCACTTCAGCAGTACTTTAGCGGTACTTCAGCGATACCTTAGCCGTAATTGGGCTGACTGAGCCGTACTTTAACGGTACTTCAGCGGTACCTTGTCTGTACTCTAGCGGTACCACAGTGGTACTTTGACGGTACATCAGCAGTACTTTTACAGTACTTCAGCGGTACTTTGTCCTACTCTAGCGGTACTTCCGTGGTGACGCAGCGATACCTTAGCCATAATTGGGCTGACTGAGCCGTACTTTAACGGTACTTCAGCGGTACTTTGTCTGTACTCTAGCGGTACCATAGTGGAACTTTGACGGTACTTCAGCAGTACTTTTACAGTACTTCAGCGGTATTATGTCCTACTCTAGCAGTACTTCAGGGGTACCGCAGTGGTACTTCAGCGGGTTTTTTTTGTTTTTTTGTAGAGGGAGAAGAAATGCATTGAGGCACACCGCAGCGACAGCGGTAGTGTGGGACTCGGTGGATTTTTTTTTCAGACCACTCATACCCACTAGAATCCCCCCCATGCCGCGTGGCTTTTGATTCACCCCAGAACTGCGTTAGCATTACTTCAGGGTGGAGCCACCAGGAAGACCATCGCGTCTCACAGCATTAACGAGCTAACTCGTCACCATTTGCTAGAGGTGCTGATGATCTCGAGTCCTGAAAAGGACTCGGGGTCCCAGAGGACCAGCACCCTTTTTAGCGCTCCATAGTAGGCCACTAACCTAGCAAGCACCTATATAAGCTTTATGCTTTTCCCTGCTAATAGGTAAAAAGTACCCAGCGCAGCGTGGGTCCACATTAGCCTGCCTTTCAATTTAAGGCCTTTTTGCCTTATTTTCGTCCTGCTTGGGCCTTACCCCTGGCCTCTTTTAGCGATTTTTTTAATGAAGGGCAGCTCCCACTGCCTGCTTCGTGCTTGTTGTTCGTCATTGGGCAAAGGAAGCACCGTGCTGGGCCTGGACACTCTTTCTTCCGGTGGTTTGAGCTTTCACACCGAAAGCAAAGCTTGGATCTGTCTTTTTCTCCACAGTTGCCTGAGACGTGTCCATATCCCAGGCATTCGTAACATCTTGTTACTTCAATTCTTCTTTGTATTCAGCAGCTTACGGAACCAACTCATAACCTGCCTTCCTCTTCTACTTGTCTGGCAGTTGCTTCGTCCACCTTTATCAACGTCAGCCTCTGTTCTCTGGCATTTGGCTTTAAGAAAGCTACTTCTGGCTCTCGGCTCTGATATCCTAAGGTCCTAGCGAAAGCCTCTTTGACCTCATCTTCCGATACAATAGCATCCAGGTCTCGGACCTTTAATGTCACTTTTTAGTTGCTCATTTTGACAGTACCCTGTCCGGCTACTGACTTTTCAATTTGCTGTGAGAATGCAGTAGCATTCTCTACACCTTTGTCCTTAATAAGTATGTCTCCTTTTTTTCCGTAGTGAAAACACTTTGAACTGCCACATTAGCGTTATCAGGGTCAGAGTTCGCCTTCATCGTCCTCAGCACCTTTGCAAAGGTCTGCCCTTCGGCCATCTTCATTACGACTGTTGTTGTCGCATCCACTTTTTTCTTCTGGCTTGTTTTTTCATTCAAGAGAATTTCTTCTTCTTTACCACTGCCCGTTTTCTTTTTCTTTGGTGACATGGTTTGCTGGCGTTTCTCAGGGCTGTCCGATGGGCTCCTGTTTTTTTTACTTCATTCTATTTCCTTTAGGGCAGTGTTCAGGGTTATTTTCTGTACATGCCGTCGGAAATTATCTCACCTTTGTTCCCTCCACTGCAGGCATTCGAATGACAACTTCCAAGTGTTTGCATAAACTTTTTCTTCACAAAGATAACCTTTTTTAGCACCTCTGCCTCTTCAAGGTGTTTAAGCGCAGCTTTGAGCCCATTGTTAACAGCGTTCGCTATGTTGCCGTACTTATCGTTGATAAATTGCAGCGTCCCTGTAATATCTTTCGTTGCTGATTGGACTTTATCAGTCACTTGCTGTCGCTTTACTCGAAGCTTAGCACCACTTTCTCCAAGAGGCAAGCACCTTCAGGGTCTGGTGGCTAAATACCGACACGTTTGCTGTCCTCGGTGTCGTTGGTGCCTATGCTTGACAAGCTCCCTCTTCGTCCTTTGTTTGTTAGAAAGGGCCATGGAACATTAAGCAGTCCCTAATGGCCATAAGACACGTCTTTGTGGCTCCCCCCCCCCCAGAATCCGTGGGGCCTACGGCTGCCACCGGGGCTTCCACCGGGTCGGAACTGCCGGCGGATTCCCTCAGAGAGGTTACCACCTGGGGTACAAGTTTTGCATCGACGTTTTTCATTTTGGCATCTTTTTGAGTGTCGTACTGACCCACGAAAGTCAGCACTACCTTTTTTTCTAGAAAAAAGTATTTGGAAAGGGTTAAAACCCACGCAGCAGCTCTTTCTGTTACCAGAGAGGACCGCTACTTGCTCGGGCCGGCCGGGAGTCGCCACTCTTCCTCAGCCCCACCTGCGGAGACTGCCCTGACGTTGAGTAACAAGTCTAAGTATGGTGTTCGTGTGTAATGTATATATATGTTGGTACACAACGGTCATCTCAGCGAGACGAGTGGCAGGTGTACAGTCCCACAACCGCTCAGACAACCTCATAAAACGGACTGGCATTAGGCACTAAGGTGCCGCCATATAGCATCCTCAGTGGTAGTAAGCCTAGATTAGTTGACCCACCACGTCTTTTTTATTTATGAGGCGTACAGTCATTTCAGATGTGGTTACCCAGACTTACCTGGGCCTCATCGTCCGGCTTCACCCACCGTCAGGCCTCCAACGTAAGCCCAGGAAAGGACCCACTACACGCGACCCAGAACAATCCGTAAGTATCCCTGTGTTTTTTTAGTGAGAGTGTGGTGCATGTATCTGAGAAGAAGGTTTTAACCGACTCTTACTTCTATACACGACGGGTGCTAGTTTATGTTAGCCCACATCAAGCAATGGAGTGCCACACACGGCGGCAGCAGGAAGCGAAGAACAAGGAGCACAAGCAGAGCCGACCCATGCATCCACACCGGTGAAGACAAGGGGCACTAGTCTCTGGTCCACACCACTACTGATACACATGCCAACGCCACACACGCCCCCCGACCCGCGCCCCCGACCACCACCACAGAGAGCAATCCCAGCTGCCCATCGGCACCTTAAGTCTCTAGAGGATGCCCCTATCCGCCACCCGGGGAAGCGCCTGGTATGGAGAAACTAGCGAAAACCCCACCCGGGGGTACTTTAGCGGTACTTATCGGTACTTTAGCCATACTTGAGCTGACTTAGACGTACTTTAACAGTACTTCAGCGCTACTTTAGAAGTACCTCAGCGGTACTTTAGGCAAACTTCAGCAGTATCATAGTGGTACTATAGCGGTACTTCCGCGGTACCTTAGTGGTACTTTCGCGGCATCTTAGTGGTACTTCGGCGGTACTTCAGCGGTACTTTGGTGGTACTTTAGCGATACTTTAGCAGTAGTTCAGCGGTACTTTAGGCATAATTTAGCGGTCTCGTAGTGGTACTTCAGTGGCACTTAAGCGGTACTCTAGCGGTACTTTTGAGGTACTTCAGCAGTACTTCAGCGGTACCGCAGTGGTACTATATCAGTACATCAGCCGTAGTTGAGCTGACATAGCTGTACTTTAACAGTACGTTAGCGGTACTTTAGCAGTACTTCAGCGGTATTTTAGGCAAACGTTAGCAGTATCGTAGTTCTACATCATCGTTACTACAGTGGTACTTAATCGGTACTTTAGCAGTACCACAGTGGTACTTTACCGGTACTTTAGCAGTACTACGGCTGTACTCTATCGGTATTTCGACGGTACTTTAGCGGTACATTGGCGATACTTTAGCGGTACTCTAGCAGTACTTCAGCGGTACTTTAGGCATACTTTAGTGGTACTTTAGCTGTACTACGGATGAACTCTATAGGTACCTTGACAATACTTCAGCGGTACTTTGGCTGTACTCTGCGATACTTCAGCGGTACTTTAGCAGTACTCAGCGGTACTTTAGGCTTACTTTAGTGGTATTGTAGTGGTATTTTAGCGGTACTTTAGCGGTACTTCGGCTGTACTCTATCGGTACCTCGACGATACTTCAGAGTACTTAGGCTGTACTCTAGCGGTATCTCAGCGGTAGCACAGTGGTAGTTTAGCGGTACTTCCACGGTATCTTAATGGTACTTTAGCGGTATTTCGGATGTACTCTATAGGCACCTCGACTATACTTCTGTGGTACTTTGGCTGTACTTTGGTGGTACTTCAGCGGTACTTTCGCAGTACTCAGCGGTACTTAAAGCATACTTTAGTGGTATCGTAGGGGTACTTTAGCGGTACTTCAGCGGTACTTTAGTAGTACCGCAGTGTTATTCAGTGGTACTTTAGCGGTACTTAGGCTGAACTTTAGCGGTACTCCAGCGTTACTTAGACGTTACTGCTGTGGGACTTTTGCGGTACTTTAATGGTACCTTAGCTGTACTTTAGTGGTACTTTCGCTTTTCCTTAGTGGATTTTAAGCGGCTTCGTAGTGGTAGTTCGGTGGTACTTTAACGGTACTTTAGCGTCACTTGGGCTGTACTTTCACGGTACTTTAGCGGTATCTTAGTGGTACTTAGTTGGTTCTTTGGTGGTACTTCAGCGGTACTTTGGCTGTACTATACCAGTACATCTGAGGTACTTGAGCTGTACTTCAGCGGTATCTTAACGGTACTTTTGCTGTACTTAAGTGGTCTCGTAATGGTACTTAGGTGGTTTTTTTTGGTACCTTGGTGGTACCTTAGCCACACTTTAACGGTACGCCAGTGATACTTAAGCGATACTGTAGCGATATTTTATCGGTGATTAGGTTTTACTCTATCAGTAGTTTTACGTTATTTCAGCGGTACTTGAGCTGCACTTCAGCTGTACTTCAGCAGTACTTTAGAGGTATCCTAGTAGTCTATGGCGGTACTTCAGCGGTACTTTGGTGGTACTTCCGCGGTACTCGGATATACTCTAGCAGTACTTCAGAGGTACTTGAGCTGTACTTCAGCGGTATCTCAACGGTACGTTGGCAGTACTTTAGCGGTACTTTAATGTACTTTAGTGGCACCTTAGCCATACTTCGGCAGACTTAGCTGTACTTTAACGGAACTTTAGCGGTACTTTAGCGGTACTTCGGCTGTACTTTATCGGTACTTTGACGACATTTGGGCTGTACTCTAGCGGTTCTTCAGATGTACTTGAGGTGCACTTAAGTGATCTTAACGGTACTTAGGCTGTACTTCAGCAGTACCATAGTACTTTGGCGGTACTTCAGCGGTACTGCAACGGTACATTAGTGGAACATAGAGGTACCATAGCTGTACTTTAGCTGACTCAGCCGTATTTTAACTGTACGTTAGCAGCGACTTGGCTGTACTCTAGCGGTACTTCAGAGGTACTTGAGCTGCACTTAAGTGGTATTTTAACGGTACTAGGGCCTTTCTTTAGCGGTACCATAGTAGTACTTTGACGGTACTTCAGCGGTACTTTAGCAATACTTTAATGGTCCTCCAGCGATACTTTAGCGGTACTTGAGCGGTACTTTAGGCGTACTTTCACGGTAGTATACTGGTACTTTAGCGGTACGTTAGCCGTACTTTGGCTGACTTAGTCATATGTAAACGGTACTTCGGCTGTACGCAACCAATACTTCGGTGGTACTTGGGATGGTTTTCAGCGGTACTTAAGTGGTACTTTGGCCTCACTTTAGCGGTACCGTAGTGATATTTCAGTAGTACTTGGACTGTTCCTAAGCAGTCTCTTAGCAGTTCTTTGGTGGTTCTTCAGTGGTAGTTTAGCGATACTTAAGGCCTACGTTAGCGGTATTCAGGCTGTACTTTAGTGGTATTTAAGCAGTACTCAGCTTTTGCTTGAGTGGTTATGGGGCAGTACTTGGGACCCTTACTTTAGCGGTTCTTAGGTGGCATTTGAGCTATACTTGTGCAGCATTTTAACGGTATATGGCAGACTAAGCTGTTTTTTAGTAGTACTCAAGTGGTACTCGAGCTATACTTGAGCGGAACTTCAGAGGTTTTTAAGGTATTTGGGCGGTTCTTACGGTGGTTTTAAGTTGGTATTCCAGCGTTTTTTATCAGTTCGTCAACTGTATTGAAGCACTACTTGATTAACTTAGTACTTCACTACAATTTTAGGATATTTTAGCTATGCTTTAAAAATAATATGAAACAAGATTAATATCGATACTTTATTCAACAGAACCGTAAGTTCAATAGTGAGCAGTATAAGTATTTTTGTGTTGTACATAGCGTTGTTGTTTTGTTATATGGTAGTTGGTATACGTGTTTTTCAAAATTTTAGACTTATGTATTGCATCAAAATAATTTTTTATCTTTAAATATATTTTTATTTTATTTTTGGATTTCTTAATCCATTGCACATTTTAGTCAGAATAAGTATGTATTGATCAAATGGTAGTTGCTCGCTTTCTTGAACCCCATCATTAATGTAATCTGCAAATTAATGAGAATTTTTATTGAGTATTTACATTTAACGTATTAAAAACTAATGTATAGGTTTGTAAAATTTTGTTAGATAACATATTTGTACATTAGATACTTTACTTACTAGCAATGCTGTCATACACTTAGTTAGGATAGCATCAAAATTTCCTTTTCCAGCCAGCGTCATGGTTTTTAATGCTTCCTCTCGCACTACCAATTTCATGAGACGTCTTGCTTCATTCGCCTTGTCCTTTGCCTTTTTTTTTTTAATTTTTCAAGGGACGCTTTATTGACAGCAATTTCGTAATCAGCATGTAGAAGCATCTAGAAAATTGAAAGGTTAAAATATAAAACATACTCATAATTTTCTAGAATGAAGCACTAAAAATGTATACAGTGATAAATGAAGAAGGGAGGGAGAAAGTAAAGAGATAAATCTTGGAGGTATTAGAATTGGGCAAGTCAAAAGTCTGGTTCCCAATTGTAAAAAAATTAATCATTTTGGTTGATGGTCTTTTTATCTTGTTAAAGTACACTTGTCAGGTTCAGTGCATATACCATTTAATGCTAACTCAAAAGTAGCTGTTGGTATTTACTGTTTAAAAAAAAGTTGTAATGGAGAAACGTTAGTGACTAATTTATGTTTACCTTCCTAGTCACTGCTCTGTCATCTGCCTTATGATTGTCCTTATCAGGTAAATCTTTGTCTTCAGCTAAAGAATGTAAATTTATAGTGTATCATTAATAATTACTTGATACTAAAAAAAATAATTTCAATTAATTATAATTGAAGGGGACGTAGTGATTAGTATATAATTAAATTACTTTGCGTCGATTGGTGGTTAGTCGTCACACAACATGAAGTAATAGCAGATGATGAGTAACCTAGATAATGACATAAAATTAAAACTATAATAAAAATCACTGTAAGCTTTAAAGGTTAGAACAAACATGGATTTACTAACAAATCTTAGAATGTTTGGCATTATGAATAATAGTACTACTGGATAAGACTTCCAGACACTCCTGAAAACGCTTATCATCTGGAATTTTATAAAAAAAATTTATGCATATTTTATAAAAATAAATAATGTTATACATTTTCTTTTTTTTTTTTTTTATCATTATTCATCATCGCCCGTAGGCTCAGACATGGCTTTTTTTACACAAGAGAATAATGTCTTTCAGCCATCGGTGCACCTGAGTTATGACCAGATGTTTACTCTTATGTAAGTACCAGAACCAACTCAGTCACACCTATGATCACGTCGGTGAAGCGACAGAGAAACAGTTAATCGATCCTCAAGAATCAAGAGCATAGGCGAAACGGCAAGATTTGAACGGTCACCCATCCGAATACTAACTGCGCCAAATACTGCTTAAACTCGGAGATCGACGGAACTGCAACTCAACCGTTGCGCCACTGCGACCACTATATTTATTCTTAACACGAAATAAATTAAAAGAAAGTGTTCGTTCTGATAAATAATTAAATGCATAGAAATTATACAGAGGAAAAAATTACTCGTTGTTTACTTGTTGTTTTGTTATATTAAAATTGGTTTTTTTACTTTAACATTATTTGTTTGAAAAGTTCACTGTTTGATTAAATAAATTTGTTTTGCTGGTAAAGTAGGTTGAAGGACTATGTGTGCATTTTAATTTTATGTTTTGAGTGCAAAAAATCAAAGAAATCGTAAAAGTTGAGACTAAAGCACGTAAAAAATATACAATTCTTAGGACAAACGTACACTTAACTAAGATGATGAGTAAAAACAAATATTAAGACAAATTATGGTGTGAAAGTAAATTTTACTTACCACTCTTTATCAAAATTTTTGCCGCAAACCATTGATGATCCCATTTTGCCGAAGTTTTATTCCCATGGCCACGCACATCAGTCGATATAACCACATCATAAGTTGAAGGTGACGTATTCCACAGAACTAACGAAAACATTTTTCTTATCTCTAATACCAAGTAAGGAAAACCAACAGCAATAGTTGTGTAGTACAAGCAGTAGCAATTGCAAGAAAGCAAAATTTTTGTAGCAGTAAATCAACAACTGAAGTTGCATATGACAACGACATAGTGCAATACTTTGGAACATATTTAAAAGTTGTATCTTTCAAATTTAAGAAAAATTTTTCAATAAACACAAGGTAATACTATTTTTTCACAAAATATTGAATTTACAGTAAGTAATTAAACGTACCATTTTATTTATAAAATGTTATACTTTAAAGTGCATCCATGAATTCGATTTTTCAAACATATTTTTACAGCATCTAATAAATTGTCAACTGTAATAAATAAACAGACATATCAATAATAAAAAAAAATTTTCAACGTTTGGTCCTACATTCTTTTAATTTAATAACGCTATGTAGGTTACGCTGCACCTCTATTCAGCTACGTATACAATGATGGTCTAAGTGCTTGTCTAAGTATAAATCATACTGGTTATATGAAACCAGTGCATGAAAATTCACTATACCATCATAAACATATCCACAACATCATGTGCTTGCCACCATCTTCTGCTAGGATCTCATAGACAACAATACCTCATATCGCATATCTACCGTTTCACATAACACTAGGTAACATTCATGTGAAATCTACGTCTTATAATGTTGAAACACACTGCTTAATAACTATTTCATTATGATCAACATTTATTATGAAACAAGAGTAATCAAATATATATATACATCTCGCTGGCTTATTTAATTCTTTATATTTTTAAGCTTTTTATTTTTTATCATTTATATGTCAGAAACTACACCAGCTGAACTGTACCCTAGCAAGGAAAACATGGATAAATTAAGAGCTCCATTAAAACAAGTGCCTAACGCTCATAACTTAGAATTGCATGTTTTTCCATAAGAGTTCCGAAACAAATATCATCCATTTCACCAAAACTGTCATCTATTACGTAGTTGCTTATTTTCGAATTTTAATCTGCACTTTTATTGAAAGTGTATGTAAATAAATGATACGTACTACTAGCTGTCATGCAAAGGCATCTCTCTCTCTCTCTCTCTCTCTCTCTTCTGGTGTATTCAACGAGGACATTGCGCGCATTGTATCTTAGTCCTCGGCTCACGGCTTGGCACTGCACCATGGCAAGATCTTGGCGACCCTTATCGGTACTTGCCAGCAGTTGATGCGTGTGGACGAGGCGCTTTTGCCCCCCATCTTGGTCAGCGAAAGCGTGATCCCTTTGTGTAGTAGGATCAGGGACCTTGGCGTGTTGATTTCTAATGACCTGTCCTGGAATGCACATGTCTCTGCTATTTGCTCCCGAGTCCACGGTACACTATACAGGTTGCGGTACAAGGGTCGATCTCTCTCATGTAAAATCAAATTGACACTGGCAAAGACCCTCATCAGGCCCTACTTTGATTATTCCTGTTTGGTGTACATGAGTATCTCTGGTTACCTTGCCATTAAACTGGACCGTCTGTGTAATACAGTATTGAGGTATATTTTTAACCTCCGCCGTGATACGGCTATGTTGCCTTATTATGCTAGGTTGGGTTGGCTACGCCCTAGTAAAAGACGTGACTGTTTTCTTGGTGTAGCAATGTATAAAGTTTTAACCACTCAGAGACCTGAATACCTGTACAATTTGTTCCCAAGGATCTCTGATGGGCTCCGTCGATCTTCACGTCGTGCACAGACTGGCCTGGCTCTGCCACGAGCTGCCCTTTCGTCTTATGCCTCTTCGTTTTCCCAACTGGCCATGAGATTTTGGGAAACTATTCCAGCCACTATTCGCTTAAAGGAAAGTATCGGGACGTTTAAGACGGCCCTGCACAGGTATTTGCTTTCATCGCGTCTCGACTAAATGGTACTTATGGATCAAAACATTTTATTAACTAATAATGTCTAAGGTAATTTGTAATTAGTCAATCTTTATTTATCTGTAAAAATAGGTAACTTGTTGCGCTTGTGGTCTGTGATTGCTCTTGAATAGGATATTTATGCTACTCAATATTTATGTTATGTGACTATATGTCCTCCTTTACTATATTGTTGTTGTTAAACATCGAATTTTACTAAGTACTTTGATATTACATCTATTATTTATCGTTAACCTAAATTTGGTTATTTATTGTATTTATAATGGTATTGTAAAACTCTATTGTATTTTGTATATGCTATTGCCATTCGGATATCTTGTCCTTGGCATTAATAAACTGTGTTTCAATTCAATTTAATTCTCTTCCGTGTGAAAGAATCTTGCAAACTTTTTGGGTTACTCCAGACATCTACGAGCACAACTACTAGTTTTGAAGGTGCGTTTTTCCTAAATAACTTGATCTGGTCTTACTTTCAATATTTTATATTTTCGACTTTGTATGCTTACTGCGCAAAATCAACTGATTCTGAAATTTGTAACATACATGTACCTTATCTTACGTAGCTTAACAACTCGAAAACATATAATAATAGTAATCAATGTAGTGACACACTTGCTGGCCAAATTAGCGAGTTAACGACCCAATTAAACAGAAGCCAAATAAGTTACTTTCACTTATAATTATGAAAAAATGACATAAGAAATATATCTAGTATATCTTTAATTACATCTCATCTTTCTACATTATTTTTTAAACCAATATGTAGCAGGTGGTCGAAAGTTTTCATCTTGCAGCGTACAAGGCCCAAACCATTATATAACGAGCCTTTCAGAGGAGTGAAGTTTAGATTTTAATTATTAAAAGTGTGGGCTGTTACTAAACGTACCGAGCACCTTTGGGTTACTCTGTTTGCCACAAAAGTATTAACACTTTATCGTTACAAAAAGTCTTTGCAAGACTCTAACAATTCAATTCTAACTTCATCTTCATTATACATAGTAAATTAGAACTCATAAGACCATTTATTTCTGCACTCAACCAGTTTTGTTTCCTAAGAGAAACTTTATATCCTTTTTCTCATGTAAAATCCTCACAGGTCTAAAAAGTTGATAACTTTGGGGCACTCAATTATTCCAAAAATATGAAGGATCAGATCAACTCAACAGTTAAATAATTAGAGCACCAGAAACAAAGTTTGTTGTGGACTTTGATCATCACTAGAAATATTTGTACGATATAGTTACAAAAGTAAGAGTATACATAAAGTACTCCAACTGCATCTCCAGTTGAAATTATTTTGTTGTTTCATATTTTCTTGTATTGGAGAAAAAAGTTATGCTTAGCATTACATATATTTTTTAATAAATCTTGTTTGTCATGTAAGATTTATTATGCATAAATATTATAGGAACGTTATCATACAAATCAATGTGTGCACCCTCGAAATATAGGGTTGGGGAAAAAGGTCCGTTTTTCCAATAGATAACGTTAAAGTCCGAGGACTCGTGGATCGAGTGTGTAGTTTTTGTACTTTTTACATAGAAATGACTAAAGAGGATGAGCATAGAGCCAATTTACAAGGGCAACTTACTTAGCTAACCACACAGCTTCAGGGATTGTTAAATAATAATGATTAAGACACATAAATTGCAGCTTTGTACCAAAGACCAAAAATTCTAATTGAAAATCGAGAGAATACCCTTACACATGGTTCTTTTAGGCAGAAATGAATGTTAGAAATTTAAATATTACGGTTTCAAGTACCAAGGCCGATTTTATTGCTGAGAGGCGCTACAAGTAGTTAGAGATATCTTAGAGCACAACACTGCCGCGAGTGTTACGAGTTTTGCCGAGCTGTCTACCTTGGCTGATAAGGTGGTAGAGGGTTCTGACCCAGTCGTGTATTCAGCTGGTTTGGACTTAGCAGATAAGGGTTTACTAGGCGAGCACACACGAAATTTGACAATTTTTGCGCTGAAGTTCGTCGTTCTTGCTCACGCAATCAATCCGGAGAAGGAGGTACTGGCTCACGTCACGAGAGTCGTTCTAGGGACCGCAGGTACTTGCAAAATTATGGGAGCCCGTTGCTTCCTACTTATGTAGTCCGTTTCGGCTGTAGTTCGTCGCACGTCGAGCGACGCAGAGGATGCTATTATCACCGTAAATATAGGTTGAGAGCTCATCGTTGTGAGGAAGATTGTTTATGGTCGTCGGTGTCAGAAAAACTAGATAAACTCTCATCTATCGAATTTTAATCGTCAGTAAGTTTCTCTTATTTCTGAAAAGTCCGTTAATACTTTAACACCCTCAGGTTCTAATCTGTTTGTTGCTAATGACACACCAAAGTTTTCAGTAAAACCACGACAGCGATAAACTTTAAATTAGAGGAGCCATTTACATGGAATTTTGTCGTCACAGCCGTTCCATACTCGACAATTGGCACATACTTTCTCAACCATTACCACTAGTTAATAGATTCGTATAATTATAGGTTAATTAACCCCTGAGATCGCATTTATGATTACGGTTTTGTCAAAAGCTCCAACTTTTTGAGTGGTAATACGGTGATAGCCCCGAACAAAGGTAAAATTGTATCGGATTTTCCTAAGGTCACTGGTCTCTCGAGCCCTAAATATGTTGATGATTCCGAGGTATTTTACCATATAATTACCAATGGACCTTCTGTTTCCAAACGTGTACTACAACTTGATACCGATAAATATAATACGGCTAATAATGAGTTTGAGCGATTGACCATAAATGGTGTAAAGGTTTTGTGCCATGTAAAAAATTCGCCAAGAGATCTTGCGGCACTGGGTTCTAGATGTTCGCACGTACACGTTCATATTGTCAGCCTTTTGTTAGACTGTCACAGCTTTAAGTATATTTTATCAATGATTTACGGATTTTTACGGTGGCCTGAAGCCATACCTTTAAGAGACATATCTGTGCTAACGGTCGTACGACAGTTTGTTGACCATTGGATTTCTTGTTTTAGAACTCTTCAGATATTAACTAGCAAGTAGGGCTCACAGTTTAAGTCTCAACTATTCAGGGCATTGCTGCAGATGCGATCATCAGCGGATTAGGACCACAACGTACCCCAGTGCAGGTAATGGCATCGTAAGTTAAAAAGGCTTTAATGAGTCATAACAACAATTGGTACTTAATACAGATTGAGTGTTTATTTACTTGTTCCATACCTCAAGATCCTCAAAAGCTCAATTTGGTAGATGGTCCATATGGACAAACCATGCAAATAATTTAATAGTGCAGAGGAAACGCAGGCCTAGTTTTCTGTGTAATAGGATGGTAGCTTAACTACTGTGTCTATACAACATGTATTTAAACATGTTTTTCTGGTACATCTAAGTGATAAGCCTTACATAAACACAGTGCAATGAAACATAATGTGTATTAATAAGTAAGAAAATCTTCTTACCTTCTCACGTACGAAAGTTAAGAATAAACTGTATTGAAAACTAGGTAGTTTTTATAAGACTTGTGGATTAAGATGGAAAAATGTCATAGAAAATACAAAAATTAACAACTACCTGGAATCCAAATTTAAAAAGACTTCTACATAGAAAATACTCCCTGTTGCTCATGTAAAAAATCATTTGTAATCAGATCACAGTGATAACTGTTAGGCTTTAAATTTCTTGTAATTTCAGTATAACCTAAGTTATAAACACATTTTCATCAGTTTTAAGGACTAAACTTAAGATCTATACACAACGTGTATTAAAAAAGTAAGGAGACTTTGTATTTTTAGAAAAAAATATTTATTTATTCATCAATATTAATGTTGTCCTCTTCAAAGTAATTCCCCTCAGATACAATACACTCGAGCCAACACTTTTTACCATCCTCGAAGTACTTTTTGGAATAGCCTTGAGCTCTTTTAATCATGCAGTTCTTATCTCCTCAATCGCTGCAAATCTCCGTCCTTTGAGAGGTCTCTACAGTTTTGGGAATAAGAAAAAGTCAAAAAGTCACATAAGACCAAATCTGATCAATATTGTGGCTAATAGTGGTGTTGTTTTTGGCCAGCCAAAAAATCTCTTTCAAGCAAAGATGAGTGAGTAGGGGTATTATCGTGATGCAAAAGCCATGAATTATTTTTTCCATAATTCCGAACGTTTTCTTTATATTGATTGTCGTAAGCGGGGATAAATTAAAGATTATACTCTGTACTGAACGTTCGACCTTATGGTAAGATCTCCTAATGTACTACGCTACGGTAATCAAAGAAAACAGTGAGCAAAACACTGTTTGACATTTGACCAAACTTGGAGTGCTCTTTTGTTCTTTGCTTAACTGGGCTTCGCTGTAGGGAAGATGCTGAAAAGTACCGTGCGTTCCTTATGCCCAGCTGCACGCACCCAGCTACGGATCCTACTGAACTCAAGTAAAAAGCTAGCGTATTTTTACAAAACTTTGAGTTTATAAATTGCTATTGTTATTAATTTTTTCAAGATAAGAACAATACTGAAACCATGTAGGAAGAATCAAGAGTCAGTACGCAAAGTTTCAGCAGGATTGGTTCAGTAGCTTCTGCAGTTAATGATTACAAAGGTTTTAGCGACTTTGCTTTATATATGAGTAAGATTCTTATAATCTTACATGAAAATGTAATAAGTACGATTAAAATAATTTTCAAAAGAGCACTAATCAATTTTCGATGGTAGGTTTTTGTAGTGCTTATGTAAAAGATTTTGATTTCTCCTCTCTCTTCGACCGTCCAGAAACAAAAGATCCAACATTTTTTTTAATCTGACGCTTATCGTACATTGAAATTAGCAAAAAATGCTATATCTCTGTTACCATAGAACTGTGTCAAAAGAAAGAGGAGCTCCAAGTGTAAGCAAACAGCAGGCGCCAGCACATTCATTTTTATTCTAAAGAAATAAAAGTTAAGCTTGCAGCTCAAGTTTTTATTATACGAGTATTGGAAGGATTATTTCATATGAAAATTTTTTATTAAAATTATTTGGTGCTAGTGCAACTGCTGAATCAAATTTAAGTATTAACACTACTTTTAACAAAGTATAGTATACGATTTCGATTCTAAGCATACCCAATACCCAACTTACAGCATACTCAATTTACAGACTATTTACGCATCCGATATCTCTAACTTCTACTTTACTCAATCTTTTTTCCTATTATTACCCGTTCTTTTTCAACAAGTGTGCAAGACCTCTATGCAGGCCCCTTTAAAAGTTTCCCTCAGACGACTCAGTCATTCATTGAGCTGGATACTGTTTACTGGGTGCAGCGATAGATTCAAGCATACCCCAACTATTATCAAGTCTGATAAAAGGATCTCTTTAAACAAACCATTTAACTTACTATTCTGACCTTTTTAAAACCAATAGTCACGTTACTGATGCCTAGGTGTTGATTTCCTTAGTAGGTAACATGCAACTTTATACGTTAGAACCATGAAAAACTTCATTTTAACGTAACCCAACTTGTTCTTACAAGGAAACGTTCTCTGGTGTATCTCACCGATTTCGATATAATTGATATACGTTACGAACAATTAAAAAACATGAGTTACGTATTATTTTTGTGCAGAAAATCCTTTCGAGAAGATGGAATTCACCTCCATAGTTGACACCAAAAAACGATTTTTTTTTTAAACTTCGGATCTAATCAGACTTAAAAAATGGAACAAAATGGAACATACCCCTAAGACTTATAAACGATGTTCTTAGGTATAGTTCACTGATATTAATTTAATTAAAATATATTAAAATATATGAAAAAATATTAGACACTTTTTTTACCGACTAAAAAGACGCTTTAATAGGGTGCAACCCACTTCTAAGGTTAGCCTCGGAAACATTTTTTGAAATATTTCCAGATCTGGTCAATCCTTCGAAATGAAAAAAAAAGAAAAAAAAAAAAATAGAAAATTCGTCTCATAAAAAGTGTAACTTTCTGGACATAATGCGACACCCAAAGATGGCAACCCGTTATTTTTCTGCAGAAAAACCAAATTTTTTACAATTCTTCATTACAAAAACAACTGTTTTCGTTGAAAATTATTCCGAAGTACTTTATAACTTACAGTAATTAAAAAAAAAGTTGACGTATTCTTAAGTTTTCGGAAAAAATGTTCCTCCAAGTAACAAAAACTCCGAGCACTTATACATGATGAACAATATTTCAAAAATCGGTTTTTCGTAAAAATCTAAAGAAACAGATTTTTGGGGTTACTAATTATGAATCTGATATTGAGTTTGAAAAATTTTAATGGCAGACCCTAAATGGTTGATAATTTTTCAAACAGTACGTTCATTTCTATGTTAAAGTTGTATAGGACACTCCTTTTACGCTAGATTGCACGTTTCAAACAAAATTTTTATGAAGTCTTCTAAATACTTAACGATAACATTACTAATAAATAATACATATAGTGTGGCTAAATCAAGAAAAAATTTTGTTTGAACAAATTGCTCAGTTATTTATAAGAATATAGCCATTAAAAAAAAATCTGCTTAACGCTTGTTAAATTACATACAATTGATTCCCGATTTCGATCGAAAACCTCACATTCTCTTGAGAAATTAATCATCTACAATCGTAACTTTTTTTCAAGTCTTCTGAATACTTAACGATAACATTACTAATGAATTATAAATATTTATTTTGGTTAAGTTCAGAAAAAGTTTTGTTTGAACAAATTGCTCAGTTATTTATAAGAATATAGCCGTTTAAAGAAAATCTACTTAACACTTGTTAACTTATACATAATTGATTTCCGATTTCGATCCAAAACCTCTCATTCTCTTGAGAAACTAATTATCTACAATCGAAACTTTTTTTGATTGTAAAATACTGGTTATTTAGTAAAAAGGATAATTGTTTATGATAATTTTTCTACAAACATACTTTGAATTAAAAAAAAGTTACGATTGTAGATAACTAATTTCTCAAAAGAATGAGAGGTTTTGGATCGAAATCATAAGTCAATTATATAAGTTAACAAGCGTTGAGTGGAATTATTTTAAAAGGGTATATTCTTATTAATAACTGAGTGATTTGTTCAAACAAAATTTTTTCTCAATTTAGCTACACTCTGTGTTTATAATTTATTAGTTATCGTCAAGTATTTGGAAGACTTGATACAAAATTTTGTTTGAAACGTGCACTCTAGCGTTAAAGGGGTGTCTTATAAACCTTAACTGTAACCTTTATTTTTCACGTTAACTAATAAAAAAACTGTTGAATATCCGTTTCAATTTATTAATGCAAAATAGTAACGGCATTCCTAGCCTTAATCTCGTTAAAAAATATTTCAATTTTCTAGCTATTTCTTACGCTATAAGTGTAGTGAGCTATGAAAATTTCTAATGTAAAGTTCTACCTTACAAATCTCATACCTGACACATCTAAGAAATGGTGTTGTAAATTCTGAAGTTGTAACCAAATCAATAGTGAATATTTTAAAATCAAAGATACTGATCAAAGTGCTCACGATTTGCTGGGTATTTATGATTGTATTATCATAAACTAAAAGCCATGGCAGGTTCATGTAAATTTAAGAAAAATTAATATAAATACTGAAAAACACGTATGAAAAAATTTATATCGATCGACCACGTAATGTGTAAGATAGTAACTACAGAACGTTGCGATTTCAGCTTGATTTAATATTGGGCCAATACTGATAGTATTAAAAATACATATAATTATTGTTGCTGTGATGAATAATAGCACATAACTGAAGAACTGTTTGCATCAACTTCAAGTATTATAGAACTATAATTCTTTTTTTTGATTGTTCACCATGTAGTATTTCGGTAATAGTTATAAAAAGTTGATCAATTAATGCCTGGAATAGTCTTAAGATGATCATATTTCTTCCAACTTGTGCATCTTATCGGAAGTATGAGTGTACAAAAGTCAGTTAGAAGTAAACCACTATCTTTAACGTACTCAATTATCTTTGATACATGCAAGAGAAACATAATACATTGTCTAAGGTTTTATTAGCTGTTCCTACAGCGTTGGGTGTACTGACATATAATTCCCTGATAAAATAAATTTCACAGCACCCAAGGTTATAACTTTCTTGGATTAAACTATCTTTGCGATTAAAATTTTTCTCAGAGTACCAAATAACTTTATTTTTCAAACTGTTTTTCGCTCAACTGTCCAGCGCTAATAGATAGGTACGTATGTTTTTTTGTTCTACCAGGTTATCGCGACAGCCTTTCGGCCTAGCTACCGGGGCCACCCACTTACTTACCTATGTGTGGGAGGTGTATTGCCGCACTCATTTCCAAACTCTTAACTGATATCATATCTAATTATACCATGGGCACAGTGCAAGTGTCTCTGATAAAATACCTTGCCAAATAAGCTGACACTCTCTGCACCAGTGGTACATCAGGTCCACTCACCACTGTGTAGCCTTTCCGTGAAGAAGACTTCTTATTTCAGGACGTCCACTCCTCGCCAGTTGAGCCAGCGCTCTCTGCTGAAGCACCGGATCTAGGCTAATTAGCATCCCTGGAGAAGCCCCATCTTATAGGGACCACTTCTCGCCAGTAAGGCCAGCGATCCCTGCCTGGAGCCTGGCATCAGATCCACTAAACCTATAACTCTAACACTGTTTCGCATTTACCCAGGCCCGAAGATCTATAGAGCGAGGAAAAAATTGTAGGATTCCTCTGATAAAAAATTACAGGGAAAAATCCACCCCAAAACAACTGAGGTTGCATAGGAACTTTTTCCGATAATAACAGTTTTTGAAAAAATCACCACTTAGCGGGAATCGAACCCACAACCCCTAGAAAAGCGTTGTATCAGACAACAAGCACGCTTACTACTGAGCCAACGTCCCTCGAAACGTATATGTATCACGACAAAGTATAGCTTGGGTCTGCCTCTGAGGCCCTTGTTACTATAAACTGTTTTGTTTTAAGAATTCAATAATCCGTCTACTAATTTCCAGTTTGCTGTCTGTGATCCATGAAAATTTTGATTGAATTCTGTAAACTTTTAAGCTTTAAAATATGATATATAACTTACATGTTCGCTTTTAATGTTTTTCATTACAAACTAAAAATGCACTATTGGCTTATTACAAACATTAATTTTAAAAAAAATAATAACAATTTTTAGTTTTCATGAAATTTTTTTTTTCGTGTACCTATTTTGTATTCTTCATAAAACATTCAATCATCTGGCCAAAACAAGTTGTGATCGAAACGAACGCAAGATGAGCTATGTTACTTTTTATACAATGTAAGGAATACGATTCCTAACGGAAGATTACTAAGTCACAAAAAGGTTCATAGTATTAACTTTCCGTTATATTAATTACGTCACTGTTTAAAAAAATTTATTAATCTAACTTACGTATCTCAGTTTGTAAATTTTACTTTTTGTTTTGATTTATATTTATGTATTATACATATATCAAAACATTAACTTAATCGATACTGCTTCATATTCTATTGCATGGCGTGACGGCAACAAAATCGTAAGCAAAATTGAATTTGGAACAAACTGTACTTTATGTATATTAGGTTTTATACCTTTAATATTCGATACATAAGTATAACAACTTCTTTATTTTCCAACAGCAGATTTATTTGTTTTCAACATACTAATTTTTAAAAACTTAGAGGCAAACCTAGAAACGATGAACAGCAGGCAGATAATCTGAACCTTCTTCACTTCTAGTCATAGTGCATACATGAGTTTACTTGCCTCTGTAGCCATGCAACACTCAGCTAGACATTTGGATTTACCAGCATGTGACTTATTATGGCTTCGGCATCGTTTTAGTCACCACTAACTCACACGCAAGAAAATCTAATTTTCGGGCAATATTTAGGCAGGTTACGTGGTGATTGAATCTTATGTAATTTTATTAATTAACAAAGCGACCAGTTAATGCCCCAATTTGTGCAGTGGTTGGCGCTTGCGTTATTGTTTATTGTATTTTATTAAATTATTACAGCGACCAATAAGCACCCCGGGTTGTGTGGTGATGTGCGTTTGCGTTTTTTCAATTTTACTAATATATAAAGAAAAGTCGCTAAGACCGTTGTAATCGCTAACCACGAAAACTACTGAACCGATTTTGCTGAAATGTTGCACACCGATTCTTGACACTTCCTAGATGGTTTTAGTATGATTTTTATCTTAAAAATTTTAATAACAATAGCAATAAATAAGCTCAAAGTTTTGCAAAAATACGCCAGCTTTTTACTTTAGTTCAGTACGACCCACTATGTGACGTCGACATAAAATCGAAGCTACCTGCAACAAAATTTAATAAGTATGGTTAAAATAGGCTGTAGAGTCTCAGAAATTTATGCAGTCGTCTACCGGCAGTTCATCGAGCTACATCGGGAATGTAGATAATAGCCGAGTAGCTGGGTATTCCAGTAACCGATGACGCTCTTCTCCAATGGGCAAGTGACCTAGGTCTACTTTCACCCTGAATCTCCAGGATTTACGAGTGCCACCAATAAAAAATTTATTTTATCCAATGACGTCTACGGTGAAACACCAGGAGACGTATCTAGCCAGAGCACAACCTGTTTGAAGGGCACGGCGAGTCACAACAGCTTCCTTCTCAGTGGTCGTGTTCCCAAAGACATACCCACATTTTCCCGACTAACGATGAGCGGTTGGTTATCCAGGGAACGACCCGAAGACGATATATTCTTTGATCAGCGGCGTAACTCACTCCATCACGATAGTCTCCGTACACAGAGACTTCAAGGGTAAGAGTCAAGCTACCCACAGCTGGCTCTCCATGATCAAGAATAATATTAAGGAATAACTGGAAATTTTACCACTGCCTTTTTCCAGGGTCAATATAAGTATTTACGTTCACTACTTAACCTTCAATCTCATAGGTTCTTTCAAGGGTCAACTAAGTTAAAACTACCTTGCCAACAAATACATTTTTACTACTATTTCCGGAATCATTATTCGTTAACTAAAAGACTATACTTTTCAGCATAGTTATATTTGTTTCAATTTTTACAGCTTGTTATTTGACCAAATAAACTTTATGTATTCCAAACAAATATGTTTTTAATAAGAAGATTTTTATCATGAGAAGTGTCAGAAATAGACGTAAAATTTCTAAATAAAAACATTTCACATTACATGTCAACACACTACGGTGTTCCATTTAGTAAGTCTCGGGCGAAGCTGAGACGGGGAGCCGCTAGTTGAGTTATATCGGTCATTGGTATATCGTGATAGTATGACAGCGATGAGTTTTTTTGATGGTTTTTATGATTTATTGTGTTGACAGAGACTGGCCTTAATTTATATACACTACCTGATGCCTTTCTCATAACTCGTTTAAGTGTTTGAAGCTGTTTAATAAAAATTAAATAATGAGAAATTTATTATAGTTTTGTTGCATGCAACGTTGCCAACTTTTGAGTCATCAACTGTTCAGTCTATTTTATAAAATAAAATAATTTTTTACAGTTTATTTAGTACTTTTTTTTAATATTAAAGCAGAAGTTCAAATGATTATGTTCATTATAATCATAATGGCTCACCACTTAGCTGTTTGTTCACAATCTACACAAATATTTCGTAAATTTCGCTCTAGAGGGTAAGTTCTTCAAATTTAACTCGATGTTAATCAGCGCTTTCTAGAATTCTTTTTTTTGACAGAAAATAAAAAGTTACAAAAAATACTCAGTTAGTAAGTAAAATAATCCTCGAATAAACAAGAAACCGGTGAGTGAAAGTCGACAGACCTTTGTAGGTGGCTTACTTAGTTAGTGAAGTCCTACTCAGAAAACAACATTTTTAATCCTATTGAATTTCTTTAATTCATTTTTCTCGCTCTCATACATTAGGTGCATGTCAAGCGTAGCTTTATATTTGGTTAGAGAAAGGCCTTTCACATATGGGGGACACCAAGCAATTAAAACACCAAGGGTAGACCAAACTAAACTAACTAGGGTTCAACGGATTCTGGAAGGGGGCACATAATCGATTTACATGGTCAATAGAAACTATCAATTAAATTTTCCTTAGACATATGTTAACAAAAGGCGGAGACTAAGCCTCTCGAGTATAGGCAGTAACGTGAGTGAGGAAAGCAACATAATCGTCTTCAGCAACCAGACGCAGGAGGAAGTTGACTCCATGATCCGAAGAAAAGTTGAGCTTAAGATAAAGCAAACTTAAGTGGTAGAACATATTAAGTTAACCAAAATGGCCTTAACCTATAGAGGGTCAAGATTTCAGGGGGCATTTTGCCCTTAAAAAAGTGGTATAAAACGTACTCTATATCGATGATTGGTTGAAGACTAGGTATCAATCAGGGGTTCTGCTAATATATTGGCTTTCCAGCCCGCAAGGGAACTGAATCGTGTATGTTGAAAATTTCGAATTCAAAAAAAAATTTTTGAAAGTGCAGATATACGTTTTCCATGTATTTTTTTATGCTGATTTCTAATCAAATGTTAAAATTACAAAAAACCCTAAAGCAACCCCTAAAGTGAGGTAAAAACTACTATTTGTGTTAGAAAATCAAATTATTTTCAATGTATTAGTGAAAATATATTTTCGATGTATTTTCAGACACTGACTTTAAATTTCGTGACTGTTATGTTCAAGCAAAAAATGCTTGACGAACGCGGGAAACTTAATATCGATTGTTCGGGAATTACTAAGGAGCAATAAACTTTTAAGTGGTAGTAGTTTAAATAGCGTTTATTTAATAGCGTATGAATTTACAATAGCGGTTAGCGGAGCTCAGAGCACAATTGATGTTGGCTCTTTGCTTGTTAAGACGTTTCTGGTTTATTACAATAATAGCGAAGAGAATAACTAAAAGTTAACTATACAAATATACACTGTAGTCGTTATATGAGTCAGAGTAGAAAAAGAGATAAGATAAGAAAATATAAGTTCTGAAATGAAAGTATGTATAAATGTTAAGTGAAAGTTATAAAATTGATAAGTGTTACTTTTAGATGATAAAGCAAAGATAAATCTATTACAATTCTAGGAAATATAACTATTGTATTTAACGTATTGTGCTAAAGAAAATTAGAAAATAAAAAGAGAATTAAAAGTTCACGACTGGCGTAAGCATACGTGCTGACGGAGCTTGAGAAGACGATGCGGCAGTCAGAAGTATCGGCGCAGGATAAGTCTCGAGAAGCGACAGCATAGTGGCAAGGGCAGTCAGATAAAATTCCTCGGTTTTTGCGTAGACATCGTTTTTGATATAATCCTGCTCGCTTAGATTTTCTTGTAGGCTAAGAAGAGTAAGATGATTGTTTTTGAATTCCTTCCAATTCGTATCCAGGCTATTCATACGAACTGTGATAACGGCGTTAGAATAATTTGCTGTGCCCAACTTAGTAAGGTTTGCCAAAGCATTTTTTATAGCGTTTTGAAGGTTTTCCTGGCGTGCGAGTAATGCATCAGCCGAACTTGCCATGCCGCCCGCCGTGCTAGAACGTTACACAAAATCAAAAGTTCACGGCACTGACTGGCACACAAACACGATGGTCACTGCACTTAGCGTATATTGTGTTAGTTTTTAACAGTCAAATGTCACTCTCGCAATCCCAAACCACGCTCTGCTACCAAAATGTTACGTTCAAGCAAAAAATGCTTGACGAACGCGGGGATCTTAATATCGATTGTTCGGGAATTACTGAGGATCAATAAACTGTTGAGTGGTAGTAGTTTAAATAGCGTTTATTTAATAGCGTATGTATTTACAATAGCGGTTAGCGGAGCTCAGAGCGCAATTGATGTTGGCTCTTTGCTTGTTGAGACGTATCTGGTTTATTACAATAATAGCGGAGAGAATAACTAAAGTTAACTATACAAATATACACTGTAGTCGTTATATGAGTCAGAGTAGAAAAAGAGATAAGATAAGAAAATATAAGTTCTGAAATTAAAGTATGTATAAATGTAAAGTGAAAGTTATAAAATTGATAAGTGTTACTTTTAGATGATGAAGCAAAGATAAATCTATTACAATTCCAGGAAATATAACTATTGCATTTAACGTATTGTGCTAAAGGAAATTAGAAAATGAAAAGAGAATTAAAAGTACACGATTGGTGTAAACATACCGCCCGCCATTTTATCATGAAAAAAAAAAATTATGATGCGTCGATGTTCTGGCGAAATTCGATGATAGAGTTGATGGCAGCTTAGATGGCCCGATCGGCCCGCATAAAATCCAACCTAATGCAGTCTGCTGAGCGATGGGTGCATCGGGACGCTAAGGTAGACAAAGACCTGTTCGTATGATTTGGGCGTACACTGCAGCGCCTAGTAGCAGTTCAATTGGTTCACTAGATGGTGAATCCAAACGGTCGGCAAGCTGCGGGTCGCGTAGATGAGGCCATCCGTCGGTAGGCCGATGCACTCGAGGTCCATATGACGTGACCACCTTGAGCAGAAGCACATCCACATCAAGAGAGTAGGGAGCACATCGAGACTTGACGGTGATCCTGCTTCGGCCAAGGGCAGATGTAGGATGAACACCACCTACTCCATCGATCGATACACAAGCAGGGCTGCGTGGAAGCTGCAGTGAGTTGGCCAAGCGTTGCGACAGGAACGAGCACTGTGATCATTGATCGATCAATGCTCGAACGCAATGTTTCTGGCCATCCGCCCCCACCAGACTGACCCATGCTGTGGGTAGCAATGTTGGCACAAAAGATGTTGTTTCGCTTACCAAAACGTTAAAAGGCTCGTCACATCGAATCGGCACAGAAGAATTCGCAGAGACTACAGCTACATGGGTCTTTGTTGAGGCGTCAACGTGTATAGACGTGTGGTGCTTAGCCCCACAAACAAAATAAGTCCTCCCGGAGCGACAGGTTGAAACTTCGTGAGAGCCCAAGCAGTTCTTACATAACTGCTACTCAAGCACGAATTCCCTTCTTTTGCATTGGATTCCTGGCTTTGAAGGCTTCCCAAGTCCACAGCTAATGACGCAAGGAACAGAGAGAACATACCGGCACCTTCGATCTGTATGATGCCTGGTGCGCAAGCATGCCTATTGTCCACTGCCCTTTCCCGTTGCTCAGGGCTACGCTTGACAGCGTCAGGATGCGTCCCTCGAGAAACTTAGTCAGCTGACTGAATGCAGCCGGCTCTCTCGAAGTTCCGAGCGATTTTTCCCAATCGCGACGTGTTACGGCATCCAGTCTATTTTCAAGGATATAAACTAAGACGTCGTCTGAAATTGTTGGCCGTTTAAGATTTTTAAGGCGTTCGACAAGATTTTTGACGGTTGAAAGGATCCAACGGAGGTCTGCCGCATCCTCACCACTGACACACTTCATCAAGAAAAAGCCTTTTAATAGTGCATCAACTTGCACGCATGGCACCTCAAATGCATCCTTCAGCGCGTCCCGAGTCCGTTGAAAATTGTCACCCCACGAGAGAGATGCCACGGACGAGCTCAGCTGCGTCTCCGGCCAGACTCGATTTTAAATAAAACAACTTTTCAACGTTGTTTAATAACGAGCTGGAAGAAACACCAGAAATAAACAAGTCACGAAACTCTGGCCACAACTTGTAGTCACCCATGAAGGTTGGCAACTTGATCTCAGGCAGTTCTCGCGAAGATGACGTTGGTGCTGACAGAGCTTGAGAAGACGATGCGGCAGTCAGAAGTATCGGCGCAGGATAAGTCTCGAGAAGCGACAGCATAGTGGCAAGGGCAGTCAGATAAAATTCCTCGGTTTTTGCGTAGACATCGTTTTTGATATAATCCTGCTCGCTTAGATTTTCTTGTAGGCTAAGAAGAGTAAGATGATTGTTTTTGAATTCCTTCCAATTTGTTTCCAGGCTATTCATACGAACTGTGATAACGGCGTTAGAATAATTTGCTTTGCCCAACTTAGTAAGGTTTGCCAAAGCATTTTTTATAGCGTTTTGAAGGTTTTCCTGGCCAGCGAGTAATGCATCAGCCAAACTTGCCATGCCGCCCGCCATGCTAGAACGTTACACAAAATCAAAAGTTCACGGCACTGACTGGCACACAAACACGATGGTCACTGCACTTAGCGTATATTGTGTTAGTTTTTTAACAGTCCTATGTCACTCTCGCAATCCCGAACCACGCTCTGCTACCAAAATGTTACGTTCAAGCAAAAAATGCTTGACGAACGCGGGAAACTTAATATCGATTGTTCGGGAATTACTAAGGAGCAATAAACTTTTAAGTGGTAGTAGTTTAAATAGCGTTTATTTAATAGCGTATGTATTTACAATAGCAGTTAGCGGAGCTCAGAGCACAATTGATATTGGCTCTTTGCTTGTTAAGACGTTTCTGGTTTATTACAATAATAGCGAAGAGAATAACTAAAACTAACGATACAAATATACACTGTAGTCGTTATATGAGTCAGAGTAGAAAAAGAGATAAGATAAGAAAATATAAGTTCTGAAATGAAAGTATGTATAAATGTAAAGTGAAAGTTATAAAATTGATAAGTGTTACTTTTAGATGATAAAGCGAAGATAAGTTTATTGCGATTCCAGGAAATATAACTATTGCATTTAACGTATTGTGCTAAAGAAAATTAGAAAATGAAAAGAGAATTAAAAGTTTACGATTGGCGTGAACAGTGACGAAAATTTAATAAACTCCAAAACAACCCCTAAAATAGGGAAAAATCTACCCTTTTTAGTAGAAAATAAAATGATTTTTAATGTATGAGTGAAGATATATCTTTTTAATGCAGTTTTGATGCTAAATCCGATTTTTATGTCGAAAATACAGTAAACCTAAAAAAATTATAAAAAGTCTACGCTAAAAATGAGGGGTGGATATTGAACAGAGTTAAGGGTGTTGAGGGAGGGTTAACTCATCCATACTACATCAACAGTAAAATTAAAACCTTTTCATAACAATTTTCAAGAAATTTATTTTTAATCACATCTTTACGCAAAGAAACTAAAGTAATATTTAAAAAAAGGTTTAAATTAGAAAGTGATGGGGTAAGGGGTGGGTAAAAAAAGTAGAAAGTGGTTAATTTGAATTAAATTATATTAAAATATATAGAAGTATTAAAAACATAAATAATTTCATCAAAAATTAGAAATAGAGGAATTTTTTTTATGTGCCAATGTATTGGTTTTTCAGCCCTCTCAAGGTTAAAGCTGCCCGTAACCACCTATGACGAGCAGAACGCTTATGAAAAGAGGTTCTTGAAGACAAAGATAGGCAAACTAGATGTTAAAAGGAAACTTTCCACTCACTGCAGGGTAGAAAAAGAAAAAAAAAAAGTTTTGTCAAAAAGTTTAGAGGGAAACTGTGAACTTCATTCTCAAGAAAGTGGAATGAACTAAGAGGAACAGGAGTCCTTTAAGTAGTCCAGAAAAGAGCATGAAATCGGCGATAACTTAAAAAAAGAGAACAAGTGGTGATAAGCAAAAAGAAATCTTTTCTAGTTATAAGAGTATGCATTGAAAAATTTCTACCACCATGACAAATATCCTGGTAAAAGTAGGTAAAGGGAAAACTTTTGCCAGGGTACTTAAGCCAACGAAGACTGGTTTTAACCTTGACAAGATAGAAGTTGTGTAGAGTGTTGTCAAAAAACCATAATCAAGACTGAATGATCAAACTGCTACAATCGAACGTCCAAGGGCAAAGAAAGACGTTAGTAACACTCGACGAAACTGCTACAAAGCATGTAGAGCCGGTAGGCAGGATCAAAGTCAAATTTATCTCCTGTTATGTTAAAAGGGAAATAACCCTGACTAGATTTTTCCAATATTTGGGGTACAGAAATGTCTAGCATGATTGTAAAGAAGTCAATAGATCGAAGCCATACACTCAGTGTGGCAGTTAGAACCATCGGAAATAATATTGTTTAACTCCAAAACGATGTTTCATCTGCAGAACAGAGAACATGAATCACGAATCTGGTGGTGGAATCTGACCTATATTTATAAGAGCGCTGAAAGAAGCCAGAAAAAGGCCCAAATAAAGCAAAAGAGTAAAGACTTCTAAAAGGATGGTAGGCTAATGTGAACCCACGCTGCGCTAAGTCCCTTTACTTGTTAGCTGGGGTAAGCATCAAGTAGATAGAGGCATATGCAAAGACTGCAGCATACAAAAGAGAGCTAGAGAGGGCGCTAATTCTCAGGGACTCTGCTTTTTATGACTTGGGAAGATTAGTACTTAAGCAACTGGTGGCTAATACTTTGAGATACAATGATTCACCTGATGGCTCCACCCTGAAACCATGCTAACGCAGTTCTGGGGTGAAAATCAGACCAAGTGACATGGGGAAAATGTTAGTGGATATGAGTAGTCCAGTAAAAAAGATTTCACGAAGTCCCACACTTTCGTTGCCCCTGCGTTGTGCATAAACGTATTTCTTTTCTTACCGCAAAAAAATCCTTTACACCGTCATGCAGCACCAGTTAGTCCTTGTAAGGTTTCATAAACTTATGAGGGAATCTATATAAATTTCTGATTAACAAACTTCCTGTTCCCTCCAAGCTTTGGCATTTCCCTTATAAAAGAGAGAAAGATCACACGAAGTAAGAGAGACACAGAGTCTGACAAGATCCATCCACTCACTATAATGATGGCTTCAGCGGCTCTGTTTCGGCACATACTCTATCTTCATAATTCTATAACTGCAATACACTTATTTTAAACAAAAAAGTTTCTTTAAGACATCAAAATAGGTGTGCTTTGAAACAGATAGATCTCTGACACCTTGTGAAAAGAGACATTGATATTTGTTAGTGAAATGCACGTTAATCTTATGTAAGCAAAGCGGAAAAAGTTTGGTGACCATCAGCGGTACTAGAATCTCCATCCTTATAAAACTCTAAAATGCCTAGAGGCGGCTCTACGTAGCCGACTACGATAGTGGAAAATTTAGGGGCCACCGGGAAAGGTGCTCTCATATCCCATCTATAACTGGAAATACTTTATGTGCAGCAAAAAAAAAAAGCTGCGTATAGATAAGAAACTTCAACCACTTGTAGGAGCTACACGTAGAAGTTAGTTCATTGAACTGTCAAGGCCTAAATTCATGGCTTGAGACCTTTGACGAGGAAAATTTAGAGTTCATGTCTCCAGACTTTGATTAAGTTTTATATTTTGGCCTTAATAATTGACACTTGTACAGTATGGATTAAACTTGATATCATTGTTGGTAACTTTAAAGGTTATTCCGTAGTAATTATCACAAGGGTAAAGCAAGAGATAGGGAGTAGTATTTTATGCTTTCATATAAGAACAAATATCCTATTAAAACGAAAAGTTAAATTTTTGACGCCATAAACATAATTAAAAATATAATTTTATTGTTAAAAAAATAGCCTAGTGCAATTAACAACACATATGCAAACAAAACTATACTTTGGAAAGTTCATGGCTACAGGTAGGGTATGTGAAAATTTAACCAAATTTTAAAAAGTAAACAACAATGAACTGCAATATTATTTCTGAAAAAAAGTTGTTCTTACAGAAAAATTGAAATTTTTTAAAAAAAGTTTACAAAGAAAGACGAAAGTTATTCACGACTATAATGACTTTTTATAATAAAACTACATTAACAGCTATTTTCTTTTTTTTCACCAACCATCTATTAATTTATATTTATTTCTACAGAATTCTTATTTTGTTGAAATGATAAGCTTTCATATTAAGGTGGGATTTTATACAGGGTCTTAAATGTTTTTATATTTATTGCGAGAAATATTAAATAAATTAACTTAACGTTGAGATAAATGTTTTACATTTACAATCCAACATACCATACAGTTAAATTAGGTTGATACATAATTTTAAAAAAATTTAACATACATTTATGGATTAGTACTACAATAATTAGTCACAAAATTTTTTTTGTTCATAGTAATTGTAGTTTATATACGTACGTTGTCAATAAAAAAAACAAAAGACGTTCAAACAAAACAAGCAATAATAATCATAGGAACTTTGGACAATTGTCGTCATTTTTTCATGTGTATAATGTTACCACACATTAATGGTTTATGAGTCATTAAAAGATTGCGTGAAATTCTTATTTTATAAGTACATTTAATCTATAACTTTATATAGAAGAATGTCATGAGTGTCACAATTAACTGTCAAGTTTTAATTAGTTTTAACTAAATTATTTGATTAAAAAACTCAACAGAACGTTTTTGATGCATGTACATGTCAGCCTACAATATTGCAGATTTTCTTGAGAGTACGATAAAAAAATTATTTCAATACAAATTTAAAAACATAAATAATTTCATCAAAAATTAGAAATAGAGGAATTTTTTTTATGTGCCAATGTATTGGTTTTTCAGCCCTCTCAAGGTTAAAGCTGCCCGTAACCACCTATGACGAGCAGAACGCTTATGAAAAGAGGTTCTTGAAGNCGTTAAAAAATGTTTTAATAACTTTATTCTTGCAATTAAAAATTTTTTTTGCACTTAAAACTTATTGAACTAGAAAATTAATGGCGTACATATTGATCCTCGAAAAAATAAGCCACTATTTTCGCGTCTTTGTATTGAATTATATCTTTACCATCTCAATACATTATAACTTACAGATTAAGATAGCATTTAATAAAAAATATCTGTTCATACGAACTTTTCATTGTAATATGTATGTGTATAGTTTAATATATCAAAAGACTTCCAACTTATTTAAAATTAGGAAAAAAAAAAAAAGATTAACATCAATGATGCAAAGTTTTTATGCACAATTTTTAAAAAAACGTGATTCATTTTTTGTATCGTTAGATTATAGTGATTGTAGTATTTAAATTAACTTACTTTACAATAGGTGTGAAACTTGTAAATCTCATAAGAATATGTCGAAAAAAGAAAAAGAATCAAATGTAATTAATTATAATCATCCCCTACAAATGAAATCAGAATCAAGACGGCTTATGGGGATAGATAAAGAAATAGCCTGAAATGATAGTGCAATTTGTTGTAACAGTTATGACCTTAAAAAAATTTTGAGCACACCGCAAAGTGAAATGTCAGTTATGTATTACCTATCAAAATGAAATGTGTGAAATTTCACTATTTTTGAGATGGGTGTCGCTGTTAGAAACTTATGTTTATAGAATGAGACGGTGAGAAACCGGGGATCCAACGAAATAGGATCTTTTGTGTTCAAATTCATTAAATCTAAAGCCCTAGCAGGAATTTTTTTTCCATGCGGATTAATAACTGTTCTGGGCAAAAAAACAAATAATAATTTTTTCTCGATGTACATGAGAGCAGCAAATAATTTGGATGTGGACATTACTCATCGGTAGGTAATGTATGATTGTATGATTCTTTAACTTAAATTCGGTCTTATCAGTAGTTTTTAAATCGTTTGTAGTAATAATGATATTTTTTGTACAATAATAAATCTATCATAACAGAGTATAACGTAAAATTCTCTGTACTGAGATTAATATCTTATTCTTGTGGTTCTTTTTAGAAAAACTAAAATTTGCATAATATTTATCATATTTTTATTGAATTATCTGACAGTTGATATTTATTATATTTTAATTATTATAGATAAGAACTGCAATTTTTTGAATGTCCTGTGGTACTAACAATTCATGAATAGAAATTTTTAGAACTTTGAACTCTGAGGATTTTCGCAGTTATTTTTTTACATGAACCCAAAAGTGCGTGAATATAGATAATGACCTCATGAAAGCTTAAGCTATCTCATTTTTTTAAGAATATTAAAAAACATCATCTCCCTATATTATGTATGGACATGAACAAATTTTTTTTGACACTACATATCTCCTCTCTGTCCTATGCTGCCCTACGCTATTATTTTGAATAAAGGTAAAAGTATTTTTGCTAAATATAATTCGAAGCGTTGAAAACTATATTCCACTTTCACCATCGCATTATACAGACTTAAACTATAATCCTTCACAAATTTTTTTTGAATCCTCAACAGCCCCCACAAACGCACGATAGCTTCTTCAAACCAATGCGGTAAACTTATGGTGTATCGAAGCTCCGGAACAAGACTATACCCTGATTGTTTCTGGACGAAGACTATGCCCTTTCAACGTTTCGGACGAAGACTATGCTCTTTTTTTGGTCCCAGACGAAGATTATGCCCGTTTTTTCAAGTTTGGACGAAAACTATGCCATTTTTTTCGAGTCTGGGCTAAAAATTTGCCCTTTTTCACGTCCAGGTGAAAACTAAGTTAAAAAACATCGAAATATTATTGATTGTCCCCTCTTTTGTGTCGTACTTCTCCTACAACAAAAAAAATCTCTCCTGATTTGCTGATTTATGCTTTTGGCAGATACCAGCTACTAGTAAGCTGAAAGAAGCTTACGAATACGAAACTTCTGAGAACGATTAAATATTTTAAGGTTTTGCGATGAGTGTGTCAAAGTGTTCGTGTTATAAGTTTCATCTTCACATGTACGTGAATACACGGACACCTATATAAAGAAGAAGCACGTAATGGATATTCCTAGTAGGTTCAGTGGCTTTAGTATTTGGAGTTTTGGTAAGTGTTTGTCAATAAAGAGAATAAGCTTTTCAACAAGATTTCGTAAAGCGTACATTACAATAACTATGACTAAGCAACCGGCGCACGGCGTTGGCTCAGTGGTAAGCGTGCTTGTTAATACTACAACGCAGTTCTAGGGGTCGTGGGTTCGATTCCCGGTGAATGCAGATTTTTTCAAAAACTATTTTCATCGGAAAAAGTTCCTATGTAACCCCAGCTGTTTCGGGGCGGGTTTTTCCGTGGAATTTTCCTTTAGAGTAATTCCAGGATTTTTTCCTTGCCCCACAGGTTTTCGGACTTAGGTTAATGCGAAACAGTGTTAGGGCTATAGGTAGGGATTAGCGAACCTGATGCCAGGCGTCGGGCAGGGATCGCCGGCTTTACCGGCGAGAAATGGTCCCGGAAACATGGGGCTTCTCCGGGAATGCTAATTAGCCTGGATCCGATGCTTCAGCAGAGAGCGCCGGCTTAACCAGCGAGGAGTGGACGTCTTGGAATAATGGAGTCTTCTCCGAGGAAAGGCTACACAGTAGCGAGTGGACCCGATGCACCATTGGTGGAGAGTGTCAGCTTAACTGGCAAGGTGTTTAACCGGAGATACTTACACTGTGCCCATGGATTCAGGTAGGATATGAGAATAAAGGTTTGGAAATGGGTGTGGCAATACACCCCCATACATAGGTGGCCCCCACGACTAGGCCAGTAGGCTGTCATGGTAACCCAGTAGAAAAAAATAATAATAATAAAAAATAAANGCCATGTATAATTATATATATATATATATATAAGTGTTAAAATTAATGTGTATTAAACATACATTGGTCATTATCAATTTAATTTTTTCGATATTTTTAATGCTGGTGCAATTTTTTTCTTAATACCAATATAGAGTTAGACGGGTCAGAATTGGCGGCACCGCGGCGTCGTGCTAGATCAATGGCACAGGAATTTTTTTGCGTAAATATATTTATTAGATCCCACAGATTAAGAAACTCCATGTAGCCACCGCGCAACCTGGTCACAATTTGTTTAAACTAACTTTTTTTAAACAAATTAGTAAAAGTGATTTTTTCAATCTTAAAAAAAATATATTTAGTTTCTTTGAGTCATTCTAAACAAAAAACCAATAAAGATGTGTATACCTAAGCCCCACAGTTTTCGAGCAAAAAATTTCCGAAGATCTGAAAAACGCAAACTTTTCAATTTTTAGAGCGTTGGTGAGGAATGAAAATAAAACATTTTTGGAAGGTACACCACGTAAACATGAAGTATTAACCTTCCTCTACAACTTCCAAAAAACGATAATTGAAAAAAGTAATGTCAACATTGTTTTTTTACAATAAACATGTAAGCTATTTCTGCGCGCGCACGAGCTGACTCCCAGTAGGAAAAACGGAGTTTCTTAATCTGTGGGATCTAATGAACATATTTATGCAAAAAAATTCCTTTGCCATTGATCTAGCACGACGCCACCAATTTTGACCCGTCTGAGTATTTAACTATAAGAACAGCTATTTCCTGAACTATTTGTGTTGTATGGAACGACTATTTGCAAAAAAAAATAGTACCTTGAAAATGAAGATTAAAAACTCGCTTTTTAGAGGTGGGCCACACCCAGTCTATAGTTGAAAATATACATGCCTTAATAGAAAATTATACTTAACATAAATTAGTGTATACTCAAACTCAGTATAATAAATCAGTAAAAGAAGCTAAGGTTAACAACGAGAAATATATTGTGGAACAGGTTCAACAAAAAAGTATATTAAGTTTTAATGAGTTAGCAAATAAATTAAATTGAAAATATTTTTAAATCACTAGTATTATGGAAATTAAAGAAGTTCCTAACAATATATCAGTTTTCGTACAATACGATTTTTTGATCGACCCCAAAAAATTAATGTATTGAAAAAAAATTCACGTTAAATGACATTGGTTTTTTTAAATTAAAATTTGCGTACAATGAACTTATCCCCCTTAATCCAAGAAAGAAAGCAGACCTTAAAATAATGATGAAGAAAACGTTGATTCCATCAGCATTTTTAGCGAAAAAGTTTTTAATTTGTGATTAAATATATTTACAAACATCAGTAATGTGACATCGTATTATGTTTTTTTATATCACTAGTTGTACAAAATTTTTTTAGTTTTTTAAATTTTAGGTTACAATGATTATATTAATTAGTTACGATAACCAACAAAAATGTAGAAAAAATAATAAATTTGGAAATTAAACATAAAAGAGTCTCTCCCATTTATTGGTTACAAATTACCATGCTTATAAAAATAGTTCTGAGTTAACATCATTATTTTATAATAGTGTATTATTATTTATAATTTTTGACATTAATGTCGACTACAACCACTACATAAATATATTTGACTATATATCAAATAATGTGAGCTTTAATAAATTTCACTTCATCCGGGCTCCAGAAAAGGTCAACATCTTAGTTTAGTCTTGGAAAAAATGGAGTAGTCTTCACCCGGACTAGAAAAAAAGGGTATAGTTTTTGTCTAGACTAGACAAAAGGGCATAACTTTTGTCCGAACTTCTGAAAAGAGCATACTTTTCGTTGTGACTAGGGCAAAAGGCATAGTTTTCGTCAGGACTTAGGAAAAGGGCATATTTTTCGTCCAGACTTAGGAAAAGGGCATATTTTTTGTCTGGACTTAGGAAGAGAGCATAGTCTTCGTCCAGGCTTCGAAGCAGGGCATAGCCTTCGTCTGGGGATTGATATAGTAGAATAAATCCTCCACACACTTAAGTGTGTTAAAAACTTGATGCATTGATCTATTCTTAATCTTACCGTTATGATAGTTTTACATAAACAACTTATGATTCACAATTTAAATAGTATTTTTAATATATTTTGATACTCTTATTTTTTAAATATATGATATCAATTACATAATATTATTTGTTTATTGTTATTAAACATATAATATTTTTAGTGTTAAAGAAAAAACATCAAGAAGAATAAGTAAAAATAAAAAATAACAAATTTTGTTAGCTTATTATCCCTGTATATAAATTAAGAGTGAAAATTTTCATCGCTCTGTTCTCGAGCATTGAATATCATATCAAAATTGCATTTATTGCATTTTAGCAAATCGATTGTGTTCGTTGCATATCGATCGATACTGATTATCAGTCATTGCACCATAGCATTTGCGTGTACAGTGTCGTGTCTTTTTCATATAATCACGTGGTGGGTGATTATAGTATTGTAGTACGAGAATACCTACCTGTAAAGTCAATGCTCTTTGTGTGCTGGCTTGTTGTGTTTTTCAGCCATTTTTCCTGGGGTTGTTTAATTAATAATAATACTATAGTAATATAGTGATACATTTTTACATGGTGATTGTAGTACAAGAAAATTATAAGCATAGTCAGTGTGCTAGCCTGTTATGGAGAACAAGCATGGACATAAAATTGATGTCGTCAGTTGTCTCACTGAAGTGGAACATTATAGTGTATAAGATCCGCTGTTCCAACTGCCTACATCTATCGCCATCGCTCATACAATAAAAGGTTGTGTTTTTCAAATATTTTTAATGTAATGTGGAAGACAAGATCATGGGTAGATTGTTTTAAGGGCACCAAATAATGTTTTTGTATTCTACGTACCGGGAAAGTCCAATCTCATTAAGGTTTACGATAATTTAGCATTATCATCAACATTATTCAAATGTCATATAGGCATGTCATGTGTTGTTTTCTATATCTGTAAATGAAAAATATAATAGTTTCAAGCATCAGTGACAAACACATTACAATGTATATATTCTTATCCAATAGTCACTATGATTGTTGCATTGACAACTGAGCTTTGTGTCGGAATAAGAATTACTCAGATACATTTAGCACTAACACTACGGACATATATCTTAGTTGTACATCTAACTGTTTTGTGGTCATTAATTAAGAAAGCTTCAAGGCTGCTGGAGTACTTAAAAATACCTATTAAATGTATACATAGTAAAATCACCTAGATATGGTGGCCATTCACCACACAGCAGTTTTATTCGATCTTAAATAAAAATAAAAGATTTTAAAGTAGTCCGAGACCTAAAGCTTTGGGATATCCCATAGTGCAAAAGAGATCGCTGCATGCAGATACTCTCTCTCTCTCTCTCTCTCTCTCTCTCTCTCTCTACGTAACTGGAAGTCTACATACACACACGTGTATGATACATATCTTCAAACGTTAAATAGCGGATTTAAAGGGTTATTCCATCTAACCCTCGAATATTAATATACCGTTTCAGAATACAAAACAACAATTAAAGAAATAATGATTTAATACTTTTTCGTGTAATAATGTTTCTATAACAATTTTTAAAATTGGGAAAATCTGTCAAAAATATCCGTTAAAAATAATTAATTTATTTAAAAAAAAGGATATTAATACCACATAAACTATGTAATGTCCTTTTAACAATTTCTTATATTTTTTTGGGAAGTTAGAAGCTCTAATTTACCCTTCTTATTTTAACATTACTTTTATTTTGACTTTGTTTTACTTTGCAAAGAAATTTGTATTTTTCTGAAAGCAAACTGAAGAAACTGGGACTTCAAATGAATTCTTAAAATGAGGGGGGGGGGTCACGTGGAGCGCAGTGGGGGCTAAGTCTCACTGGTACATATGTATATGTTTTATATGTTTATCAAAGATGACTTGTGCAGACAATTACATGTAAGGGGGGGGGGGTAAATATGCGAATAAATTAGAAGTTATGCAGTCGTCCGCATAATTCTACCTTGTTATCATTAGACCGTAAAAGCAAAGTGACTTATGTCGACGTTACATGCTTGTAAAATACAAGGGGTCTTCACCCCCTACGCGTTTGGCACACGAACCCCCAAATTTTTTTTGATAAAACATATTTCTAATAATTATTTAATTCAAACCAGATGATGAAATTTTAAAAATAAATCTAAGCTCGAACTAATAAGACAACCTCAATTAACCTGTAGGGCACTAGATTGAGACAGCACTTGTCAACTTAATCTCGTGTGTACATACATTTAAATGTACCGCCTTTCGTCCCTCACGACCAATGAGATCACGGCGTATTCTATCAAGAGTCACGTGGTACTGATTATTTTAGGATTGATATGTTAAAAACATGGTAGAATTATGCGGACGATCGAATAATTACACCTACATACATATAATTTTCTACATAAATCACCTCCTTTTAACATACACACGCGCACGCGCATGTGCGTGTATATTAGTGGTGCTCCACACCCTGTGCGCTCCACGAGCCAACCATACATCAGTGAATCATAACTTTGAATTTTTTATAAATATTTTTAAAACCTATCTTTATAGTGTTCTTACAATGATTATTATAAATTACATATTACAAAAATTGTACGAAAATAAAATTGTAAGCATACAAAATCTATAAACAAGTCAATTTACTTATACAAATATTTTTTTTGTTTGTGATTTCTGTAATATTATAATAAAAGATATAAAGAACTATGTTCGTCATGAAATAAAATGTTAAAAACGCGAAGAAAACATCTAACCGTACGAAATACGAAAAGTCTTTTAAACGAAGTTATTACTTAAATAGACACATGACATGTGACCAAGAAAACTTAGATAAAAAAATTTGTCAAAATCATAAGAAAGCGTTCGTTAGAGCAAACCTGTCAAAACGAAATTAATAGTAGCAAAAACAAAAAATGCTAATAAATTAAAATATAATAGCTATTTGCATGTTTTTTATTGTTAAATATATTGATTTTCACAAAACTTATCTTGATCACAACTGTGTATAGATAAGGAGTTAGTAACAGCCTTGAAGCTATACAACTATATGATAAACCACACAATACAAAGTCATGGGATACAAAAAAATCAGGGGGCCAAGGGGGTGGATGAAGCAAACGTTAATAAGCTCTTGTTTTAGAATTATTTGATATTTTGTATCACAATCTGATAAGAGGATGACTTTATTTGAAACAATAATTTTCACTAAGGAATTCATAATTTTTCTTCGGTTTATCAAATATTTTTAACTCCAACGATTGTTTATTCAAGTTAAAAACGCAAGTTGTTGTTCAAATACTAAAATGTTAATAATTTATTTTGTTCGTTCGGAAGGATAAATGTTATTTTAAACATTTGCTTAACTCACTAATTTTTTTTGTTAGTTTTTATTAAAATTTTTATTAAAAGAAAATGATTCCATTGAAGACAAACCAATACTATCACTCGATACATGTTTAGAATTTGTTGACTCAGTGTTGAATCTACACAATATGGCTTTTCCAATTAGTCCGGGGGATATCGTCAATCTACCAGGAAAAAATATTCGATGAAAATTTTTTACGCTATTTCATGAAAAATGTGCTCCTGTGTAAGAAAGTACAGTTTGTCAGGTGCCGATGTGGTCAGAAGTTGTTCAAACAAATTTTTTTAAACAAATTCATCAAAGTTATTTTTTTGGTCGAAAAAAAATATTTTTATATTCTTTGGCACATTTGTAACAAAAACTAAGTAAGATGTATAAACCTGAACTTCACAGTTTTTAAGTAAAAAATTCCCAAAGTTTAAAAAAATGAATTTTTTCCGATTTTCAGGGATCTACGAAAGTGTTAAGTAAACATATTTTTATACGTTACAACACACGATCGTAAACTGTAAGCCTTCCTCTATAATCTCCAAAAAAGAAAATATCGAAAAGTTGTGTGACAAAACTGTTTTTTGCAATAAATGTTCAGGGCATATTTATGTATGTTTTCTACACGCTGAGCTAGGAAACGTATAAATAGGTATTCACTTACATGTGAGCGCGCTCTAAAAAGCCCCGAACGTTTATTGTAAAAAACAATCTTGCCAGTTAATTTTTCGACATTTTATTTTTTGGAGATTATAGAGAAAGGTTTGTAGTTTATATTCGTGTATTGTAACATATAAGATTCTCTTTATTTAGTAGTCTCGTATAGCCCTGAAAATCGGAAAAAATGCATTTTCGAAACTTTGGAAATTTTTTACTCGAAAATATTACGTCATGCCTGTATCAGGTCCTTAACGGTCAACTGTATTAAGACTCACAATTTCCGCCATTTATGGTATTAACGCAGGTTTGTAACGCTCCATGTTGAATAGCTTTTTCTCGAAATTTTGATTTATTGGTTCTCTATGTGATTTACGATAGAGGCGTTATATGCATTGCTGCAAGGCCGTGAACTGTCAAGAATATCTTTCTTAAACAATTCATTCATTACAAAAAAAGATATTTGTATCACATCAATTATGCAATATTCTTTTAACTATTTTTAAGGAGTTTTTTAGATCGCATAACCTTTATTCACCATAGTTTGATTTAATTCTAACAATTAATTTTTTTCCTTCAAATTCCAGAAACGTACTTTTTATATTGATTGATGTTTTAGTTTTGGTTTATTGCTACACCATGTGATTTACCATTGTTCTTTGGCGATAATGGCGTCATATGCGTTAATGCAAGGACTTGAGCTAGGCTTAAAGATCAGCGTTACGCGGTGCATCGTCTATTTTTATGAAAGAAACGACGTAACTGACGTAAGTGCCGCTTAAATACGAAGAAAAAAAAAAGAAGGTATATACACATGCAAAGCAAGAAATAAGTATACGTCTATATTCACACTTGAATCTCGCTACGATGCTTTGAACTAGAACGTTTTCACTTGGTTCTTATGTTCTTTCTATTCAAATAATAACGTGCGATTACTATTCGCGAAAAAAGTGGATTAGGGGTGACAACACCCCCCAAAAGCACCCCCTACAGCGTTCTCTTCAAAAGATTTAGTGGTTTTTTAAAAAACAGATGAAATTTTTGTTCTGAAAGTAGTGCCTATATAGGTTTATTAGGTTGCTGAGCATGAATTGGGCATGGGTATCTGAAAAGTCAAAATGGCCGATTCAATGTGGTGGCGAAGGAAATAAAAAATCGGCCTAAATTTTACAAAAATCAGTCCACAAGGGTTTTTTGGATACTGAACATGAATTTGGCATTTACAGTTCAAACTTCAAAATGGTGGATCCAATATGGCAGCCAAGAAAATTAAAAATCTTCCAAAATTGTACATAAATTTGTCTATAGGAGTTTTCTGGGCTGCTGAACACGAATTTGACATTTTTAGTTTATAATTAAAATGGCAGATCAAATATGGCGGCTGAGTACATTAAAAAATCTGTCATATTAGCCAAAAATTAGTCTATTGGGATATTTAAGGTCGCTAAACAAAAATTCGAAATGACAATTGAACTGAAAATAACAAATCTGATGCGGCCAAAAATAGTAAATTTGTGAAAAAAACTGTTTATAGGAAGGTTTCTGTTAATTTAACACAAATTTAACCTCGATAAAAAATTAAAAATGTCTGTTCTGATATGCTGTAAAAAAAATATTTTGTATGAAAATACAAAATTAATTGACAGAAAATCCTCTGGTTAGTTAACAACTAGAATATTTTATCTCTCGTGGTCATCTTCGAGTTGTGCTAACTCTTTTTCTCCTTCATGATACTCTAAGTTTTCTCTGTATTAAAAGAAACATTTAAAAATTAGGCAACTTATATATTATAAGTTAATATATAAGTAGTTCGCTCAAAACAGTAAAGATAAGTGTATTGTACAGTATTATTAAATTTTCTAATGGCTATCGTTTGTAAAAACTTTTCATAGTTCGAAAAAAACGCAAATAATTTTAACATCAAAGTTGCTGCACAATGAACACTGCCACAACTTAGTATGCCGATGTTTCACTATCCACTATAAACATAAGTATTGTTAATGTCACTTCAAATAATACTTGGCATAATCATATTAAATAAAAAAATCCATTCATTACGTTATTTGTTAATCGGACGCTTAAGGGCTAGCCAGAGAACGTTTTAGTTTTCTACCGTATCGATACAATATACCTGGCTATTTTTTATTACAATGTACCTCACAAAAAAAAAAACGATTCCATTTACTGCGTCTTTTGCAAAATTTACCGTAGGCTTTTTGAAAAATATATGGGACAGAGTTCAACAATTGTCAACATTAGACAAAGAAATTATAAAACAACGAAGAATTGATCTCGTGCATCATTATATATTAAATTATAAGTAATTGATCTAAACTGTAAACACGTAACAAGAATCTAATGTATTTTATACGGTAAATAAAGAAATGAATGAATAAACGAATAAACTGCAACCAAAAAACCTAATAGATTTGTCCATGATTATCATAAGGATGTAAAATCGTTCAAAGACAGTTATTTACTGTTAACTATAATAACGGTCATTTCAAAAAAATTAAGAACTAGCAATGAATATTGTGTAATTAGTGTATGCACTATAACTTATGTTCGCAGTTTTAATTAATTTGTAATCTTCCCTTAACTATTGTTGAATGCATCAACAGAACGATGAAGGGACCCTGCCAAATCCTTACGGGAAACGGCACTCAGTCAAACTCTTTAAAATTTTAGATTCTGATAGTACTTAATGAGTAGAAAAAAAGTCTCAATGGCCACTAAGTCGTGAAAAATCAATTTCTCGAGATATAAACTCGCAAAGTTGCGTTCTCTTCTGAGGACTTCCAAGGTATAACAACACACATGTGAATTGAATATAATGTAATATATACGCATACATATATACGTTTATAGAAAGTGCCTAATGCAGACTTTGCGTGCTTTTAAGATGTATATTAATAATATGGTAGAATTATGTGGACGTCCACATTATTTCATTTTTGTCCTCATAATTACCCTAACATATATGTGATTGTCCACATAAGTTATCTCTGCACGCGTGCGCGCGCTAACACACATACACACACGTATATGTATATACTAGTAGGGCTCACGCCCCCCTGGGCACACTGCTCGCCAACTCCCCAACTTTTCAATATTTTATGAGAAATACATTTTTACAACTTTTGTGTATTTATTCTTATTTATGCTTAACTTATAAAGTTACACAGTAAAGTAATTGAAAAATGATAAATGTTGGAATATGATAAATTTGACGTCACCACATCAAATTTTTAGTGGAAATTTGTGATTCCTGATACATCAAGTTATCTTGAAACATTCAAGTTATTATCTGAAATAAAAAAACACGTTAACTTTTCAATAAAATCCAATATTCTATTCATAATAATTATAGATATTAAACATACATTAAAATAGGAAAAACGAACTAAATGAAGAAATGGTAGATGAAATTAGTAGTTATGTAGATGCTAGATATGTAAGTCCAATGGAAGCAGCTTCGAGACTTCAAGAATATCCAATTTGTGGTAGAAGTCATACAGTTGTAAATCTAGCTGTTCATCATGAAAATGAACAAAAACTCATATTTGAAGAAAATAATATCAAAAATGTAATAAAAAATTATCAAACACCCCTTACAGCTTGGTTTGAATTAAATAAAGTAGATGATTTTGCAAAATCACTAAAATATGTTAACATTCCAGAACATTACATTTTTGACAATAAACTTAAAATTTGGAAAAAAAGGAAAGTTACACTGAAAA
>NW_019379516.1:309576-333061 GCF_000648655.2 Copidosoma floridanum | reverse complement strand
GATTTTAATAAATGAAATAAGTCCAGCACTAATCACCACTAAACTCAGGTTGCTGACTGTTCACTTTATTTATTTATAAAATAACGCAAGCTTTAATCACCACATAAACCAAAGCGTTTACTGGTTATCTTATTATTCGAAAAAATAAATAAAATAACACAAGCACCAACTACCGCAATAGCCAGGGCGCTTACTGGTCCCTTATTTAATTATTAAAATCATTAAGATAACGCAAGCGCTAATCACTTTGCAACATGGGGTGCTGACTGGTCGCTTTATATATTATGAAAATAACTAAGATAACGCACGCTTCAATCACCTTTTAACATGGGACGCTTACTGATCGCTTTATTTATTTATAAAATAACGCAAGTGCCAATTGCTACTTAACCTAGGGCGCTTACTGGTCATTTGCATAACTAATAAAATTCATTAATTAATAATACATATCATTAATGTATATCGTGTTCATCTATTGTGCCAATTTCAGCATTAATTTAAAACAGAATAGAAATGGACGTAAGTCTTCGTAATTTCATCAGGCTTTATAAGATGACTCATAAAGTGATGCGAAACTTTCATTGTTTATAATAATGATACTCTAAATTTAACTCAAGTTTATGTACGTAAAAAGAAGAATTGTGTATTAAAGGACTATAAAAGTGGTGATGATATAATTATTATGCCATGAAAAAATTCGTGGGGGTCGGTGGAAGGGCCGTAGGGGGTAGGCTGGGGGATGTGGGATGTAATAAGAAAAAATACCATACACTATTTCCATGTGATTTGGTAGGAATGTGGTAATAGTTTTTAACACATTGACAGGGCTGGAAAAATGCAACGTTACAAAACGCTAACAAAAAAAGCAAGCTTACCAAAAACTTTATGCTTACAAAGAAACCAAGGGATCCAATAAATTGAAATACAATTAATTGTATTTAAGTTAAGCTAATTATAGTATTGTGCGCTAATCTGTAACTATTTGATTAAATATTAAAACATACATTGTTATTATCCCATGAAACCACACGTGATTGTACCTCCTGGCTTGAATAAAGACTTATACTATACTTCTATACTATACATATAATATTTTGTGGGGTGTCAGTGGGGGGTCGGTGAGGGGCTGTGGGGGGTTTTGAGAAAAACTACGGTATGTCAAAATAAGCAAGAAAATAACGAATTTTTACCTTATTTAATGGAAGGTTGGTGGGGGGGGCGGTGGGGGGTTTGTGTGGAATGCCCCACTCAGTTAACTATATAATATAGGAAGATATATATGTGTGTGTGTGTGTTAAGGAAAGGTGACTTATGTGGACAATTATATGTATAGGGAGGGTAGTTATGTGGACAAATTAGGTATTATGCGGACGTCCACATAATTCTACCATGTTGTTAACATATTTCTTTAGAGCACGTGGAGTCTGCGTAAGTCACATTTGCTACACAAAAACGCACGCACACACACACATATACACACGCACAAACACCCACACATATATATACTAGTGGGGCTAACGCCCCCCTGCGCGCTCCGCGCACCGAACCCCCCACTAACAGATTGAGTGGACAAAATAACGACATTGCTTGTGTATTCATCAATGCAGGCTGAAAATTAGTTCACAACAACAAAATACGTGACTCACAAAAGAGTTGATAAAACATATGATTAACTTTACATACTTAAACAAGGATAAATATTAATTTTACAGTAGTATTTCAAAATAATATTAGAGAGAATCTTCCATTACACGAATTGAAATTAAAAATAAATGCTATAGTAGTTTTAATAAGAACTTTGAGTATATCAGACGGTCTCTGTAGAGGCAAAAGATTGAAAGTAACAAAATTATTTAAGTATTATATAGAAGCAGAAATAATAACGGGAGAAAAAAAAGCAAAATTTTTATTCCTACAATGGCACCTTATTATTATTACCTTTTGTTTTCTATAGAAAACAGTTTTTCTTTGTATTAGCATGTTCTATATTTATTAAAAAATCAAAAAAACAGAGTTTTGATTCTTTAAGATTATATATTAAGAAACCTTTATTCTCTTACGGACAATTATATGTTGCTTTATCAAGATGTAAGAATTCAAAAAGAATTTTTATCTAAATTGCATCCAAGAACAAATCAGAAATTAAAAATATTGTTTAGATTGAAATTTTTCAGTAATTCAAAAATATGTAACGTTAAAGATCGTCACGTTAAAACAGACGAATGTTAATTCATGAAAACTATGAAAAACAAATATGTGGCATATGTGGAAAGGGTTTTAAAAGAACAGATGGGTTAAAATGTCACATAAAATGTCACAATATTAAACTAACAAAATGAATAATTGTTTTAAAAGCTTAATTGTGTTTGTCTTTGTAATAATACCTCCTCCTGAATTCTGTCTTTTTCTTAATAAAGTCCTCAAGTAATCAAGAATTTTAATTTAGGTAAAGTAGACATGGACCAGAAAGAGATTTAAAATGAAAAAGTTTAATCAGCATAAACAAATAATGGTACTTCAACGACACATAGTTAGGGAGAGGGAGCGAATAGACAGAGGGAGACCTATGATCAGTTACTTAAAAAACTCTAAAAACAAGGTATGACTAAGGTACTAAATTGCGAATATTTTTTAACATTTATGATAGTGAAACGTTAGATAAATAAGTATTTTATTGGGGGAGAGGTGAAGAAGAAGGTGAAAAAGGAGCAAGGAAGAGCGGGGGGAGCTTGCTCAAATATAATTTGATTAAAAATGACGTTAAAACAAGCAAATAACTACGTAAATCAAGGGCGAGCTGTGGGGGAGCTGAGGGGGAGCGGGGGGCTGAGACTCACTTTCGTCAGTACAACTATATAATAAAGGGATGTATATATATATATATGGAGCATTCCACGTCCAGTGAAACGGTCAAAAACTAGTTTAGGCCAAAATCTATGGGAATTGATAGTCCTTTGTGAGAAATCGTGACTCTGATTTTTCAGAATTCTCTACCGACACCAAAGCCGTCAGTGACGGTCACAAATTTGAAATATTTTCTTAGTATTAATTCTTTCTAATTATTTTGCTAAGAAAAAAAAAGTAAAAAAAAATAAGGGCCGCACTTTGTAGATTTTTTGACGGAGAATTGTTTCAAAATATTTTCAAAATGATGTGAGGTTATTTAATCCTTTTTTTCAAGATTTAAAGCTTAAATAATTTTTTTCGCAAAGTGTAAAACTATTTTTTTTTATTATTATTTTTTCCTTAACTTTAAAAAAAATTCTACTACCGTGATTTTTTGCGTAGTGGGCTTAAAATGGGACCAGGCGCTAGGTGGCGCTGAACACCAAATTTGACGCTTTTTCGCTTGGGTTTCAAGGTTTTGCAATCAGATAAAAAACTTATTAGTATTCATGGAGGCTGCCGATGATGAGTGTGTAGTTAAACTTTCGGAATTCGAAATGGCTGATTTAATATTGCGCACGATTTTTGAAAATATTAAAAAATAATGCTAAAAAAAATCGTATCGTATTTCTCGTTTAATTCTAAGTAAAAATCGTATCTTGTTCTTTTCCGATTAAATGCATGTACTGAGAGCACAAAATTCATGATAGTTTAATTATACGAATTCGCGTCAGATTTCATATTTTGTCTATTCATTAATCCATCATAGTAATTACAATACTTTTTCATTTATGCAATTAACTTTGTAGATCGCTGATATCGACATTAGTGTTAGTTTATCTGAAATCAACATGGTAGATTCAATATGGCCGCCGGTCGATTGTTGAGTATAAAAACAGGTGCTTCAGAAAAATCTTTAACAATCGATGAAAACCGGACCTACGGTAAATATAGGCATATTTATATGTTCATCAGGACTTACTTAGCAAATTTATTGCTACATTGTAAGCAACAACATCCAATTACCTTATTAAAAAATAATCTGAGAAAACGATAATTTCACATATGGAGACCCCTGACAAGAGAGCAGTGATGTGGTGGGGGAACAGCAGAAGGCTGCTGCTTTCTAGGAATTTTTAAAAAAAGTCAAGGCAGTTTGTTAAAGAAAAAAAAAAAAAAAAACCAATAGGACACTAATCCTACAACTTAAGCTTCAAAAGACATATCCACAGCGTACGAAGCTCGAGTGATTAACCGTCGAAAAGACGCGATTTTTTACTGTTTTCAATTATTTATGCAAAAAGTTACTGTACGACTTTAATTGTTAACGTTTTATTTGTTTGTTTCATAAGCCTAACAGAGCCATATCATTTATTTTTGAATTTTCGTATTCTTTATCCCTTTTTGTGCAAAAAAGTTGTTTGTGACACCTGAACGAAGTTGCTACCAATCGATTTTTTCCTAATTGTTTATCTCTTATTACCACGATTTTTCTCCTATTGATAACGTTAAAAAACCTCACTGTACCGCGATTTAAAAAAATCAATTAAAATCAATTATAATTATTTTTCACCCCCATTTCTGAACTAAATGCTGAGGTGTAAGAGCGGGAACCATTCATGAGGTTAAACAAAAAGCTCTTGTCGAAACAAAACGTCGTTTTCCTAATTCTCAGAAATTGTCCATGATATCGGACACGTGAAATGGTGCTTTTTTGTGGTAGCGCAGCATAGCTGCTCGCTGCAAGCAGAAACTCATTTAAACACGTGCATAGACAATGGAGTCTGGTATGGACGAACCCGGATAGTAGATGTCATAGGAAACCTTGATGATTAGAGAATTGAGCACGAGAATAGCCTCTGTTGATGATAACAAGCGCAAGCCTTAGTAATATGCACCGTCTCTCTCATTTTTCGGAGAAAACTTTCATAATCCCCCGCAAAAAATGCCGGTTGCCGTACTCCAGTTCCAGGATGGGTCACCAACGTGGTGGAAACTAGCTTTGAGGATACTCATGGTAGAATTTATTATTTGACAGTGTCGCTGCTATGAATTGCCTGCTTGTTTCAGCTTCATACAGTATAGTACGTAGATATGTTCGCTATAGTAACTGTTATAGTGTATTCACTAGGGAATTTTCTCCACTCTAACTACTGACTTGGTCCATTCACTCTACATACGTCGTATCTACTATGCCATTTCACCGTGCATAAGGTTTCATATAACGCCATCATTGCCAAATAACACTGGTAAATCACTTAGGGAACCAATGAACCTAAACCTCGAGAAGGAGTTATTCATCAACTAACGTTGAAAACCTGCATTAATACTATAAATGGCAAAAATTGTGAGTTTTAATACAGAAGACCGTTAAGAACCTAATACATGCATGACGTTACAATGTATTCACTGCGCGCATGCTTATTTCTGTGTGCTTGATCACGTAAATCAACGATACATGTTTTTAAACAGGGGCATTATGCGATTCTCTTACAATATTTTAGTATTGTTATGTTATTATAAGTATGATGATTATCATAAATGACCAATATTATTGATTATAAATTATAAGTAAGTATTATAAGCATTGAATTGCTACAATATACATTAATCAATGTTAAAAAAATTTTTTTAATGGCAGTACACATTTTTCATTAATTATTACTTTATTAATTTGTGGTAATAAGGGTTAAAATACTGAAATTTACTTTAATTTAGTAGCTTCATTTTTTTTATATGTTTGAAAAAGTAAATTAAATTGAGGGGTTCGGACTCTAGTAATTAAGTAATAAAGCGTAAGAATTAAAAAACACTTGTTTATAAATAATTTTACTTTAATATAAGTAACTTCAATCCTTATTACACCTTAAACAATTTTAACTTTTTTACGTCTACGATCAATTGCGAATAATACAAATATAATTTGTATTATTAAAAAAGTAGGGGCTCAACGATCAGACACGGACTCACTGACTCGCGTCGTTCTTGCAGAGAAAGAGAGAGTCGCTGCTCTCTTTACAAGTGCGAAGATGGAATAAAAGGGACTACGCGCACCAAATTCGCATAGGTTCACCTCAATGTCACTAAGATTTATTGAGTAGTATTATTGAGCGCACCAAACTATGACTTCATTCTAAACATTCCCCTGCTTTTGCTTCGACGGGATGCAATTAACTTGAAGAATCAAGAAAATTTAACCTAAACTAAGGTGTAAGATAAAAACGCAATTTTCGCTATATTACTTACTATCTAATTTTTCATCACCAATCAATATCAACTAAGGCATTGGTCAAACAAGAGTAGTATCAGCTGTCTTAACTTAAACAACTCTCACTTTTGAATCGGGGGCCGGAAATACTTCTAACACTTTATGTAGGGGCCAACAATCAGGTGGAGAGTTTTCCTCTTTAATAATTACTAAATCACCTACATAAAACGATCTCTAAGGGACAGTCCACTTTGTTCTTTGCTGCAAGGATGTCAGGTAGTTCTGAGACTAACTACGCCAAAAACTCTTGGATGACTGCGAGATAAGTCTCCAACGCTGCATGCACGAGACCTTTACATCTGACAAATCAGTTTCAGGCAGTATTGTGACCAGTTTCAAATTAAGTAGGTGAGCAGGAGTTAAACTTTCCAGGTTTGATGGATCATCGGTCGAAGGAGAGAGTGGAAGAAAATTCAAGCATGCTTTTATTTACACAATAACGTAGAGTATTCCACAAAGGTGTAGACTTGATTATCTACTACTCTCTTCAAGTGATGCTTGGTAGACTTTACAGCTGCTTTTCAAACTCTGCCAAAGTGGGGAGCAGCTGGAGCATTAAAGTGCCAATTGGGTTTTAAAGTTGACAATTGCGTTATTAGATCGAAAGAATTGCAAATCTCGGTCCATCGGCGTCTCAACTCAGTGTCAGTGATAACAAAATTTGTTCCTCTATCACTATACAGATCGGAGCAATGCCCCCTTCTAGAAATGAAACTTTGGAATGCTGCAGTAAAGCCTTTAGCTTTGTAGTCTTCAAAAATCTTTAAATGGACAGCCTGAGTACTCATTCAGGGAAGTATGACCACGTATCCCTTAGTTGTGCCTTTCCCTCTGAATTTGGCCAATCTAACGGGGAAGGATCCAGCGTAATCGATACCTGTCTTCTGAAAGGCTGCAGTGGGTCTAACTCTAGCGCTCGGCAGATCTGCTACGATCTGATACGAAGTTTTACCAGTGTAGCACTTACATGTAAAGCATTTAGTAATGACAGAGCGAACACTTAGTCAACCCGGAATAATCCAATACTCGCGACGACATGTACTTAAAGTAAGTTGAGTACCACCATGAAGCGTCAAATTTTGGGCATATTCCATAATCAACTTAGTAAAATGATCCAAGGAAGTCAATACTAATGGATGCTCAACTTCGAAGAGTAATAGTGAATGACTTAAACAACCACCGACTCTAATCAACCCATCTTTGGCTTGAGCTTAATCAATGAGTTGTTAGGGGGTAAACTTATAGTTTTTTGTTAAGCAAAATCAGAAAATATTTAAACTTTAGCATCGCTCAGCAACTTGAACTCGGATTTGAAATGTATGGTTTGATATAGCTGAACCATATACACACTATATTAAGGAAAGGTAACTGAGAATTTGATTTAGCAATTTGTAAAAGAATCTAAAACAATACGCCGTTACCCGTAGAAGTTTGCCTAAGCAAGAAAATCTAGAGCACAGGTTCCAAGTGTTAGGGAACAGAGTCTGTTGATGACTAGTGGGAAAAGGTGAGTCGCTGACTTGCACGTTCGAAAGTTCTGAATCGAGTTTGAACGCAGGGAATTCAGGGGTGAGTTGGTGGAAGATTTTAGGGCCAAGAAACCACGAAGAATGTTTTAATAACTAGGATGGCCTGGCACCTCGAGAGGCAATATCAGCGTGATTTAATTTACCCGATACATGGTGCCACATAGCGTTAGGAGGGCCATTTAGATGGTTGAAGACCTATCCAGTGTAACATGTCTTTTGAATCCAACCATAAGTGTATAGAATTGATGCGTATCCTCGAATTTTCAAAAAAATGACTGGCTAGTTTGGCTAATAGGTGAGCCACGCAAAGTTCAAGTCACACATTACTAATAACCTTTCACAGAGCTACCCTTATTTTGGAGTGCAGAAGTGAAACACTAACTTGCTTCGCTTGAACTATGCCAGTATACAAAACCGCGACACAAGCGAATTTGGAGGTGTCAGAGTAAACATGTAATTCGATCAGTTGGACTGTGGGAGTAAACTGATTCCACCTTAGGACTTTAATCTCATTTAATTTCTGTGTTTCTGACAACCAATGCAACCAATTATTCGATATATCTTTAGGAACTGGAAAGTCCCACCCGAGTTTTACCAACCATAGTCATTGTAGAAGAATTATAACATAAACGATAATTGGAGCTAACCAACCAAGAGGGTTATACAACCAAGCTATGTGAGAAATTATAGATATTTTGGACCATATTTCATGGGTAGGGGTTTCACAGATACGATAACGAAACACATCCTCGGATGGTATTAGCAGACCACTTATGCAAGGAGAAACCTCCAAGGTTGGTCACGTTAATCAATTGGTTTCTTTTTTATTTTTAATTTTAATTAGTGAATGACCTCCAGATAATATATCATCCATATGAATTTCATTGCTCAATACCGTGGAAGCTAAAGGATAAGCTTCATTGTAATCAATAGCTAAGTGCTTTATAACGCGCGTAGCTAAGAAGGGTGAACAAGCTAATCCATAAGTAACAATCTTTAACAAGTAAATTTTTATGGGTGTCGAGAGCTTAAATCGCCAATATATGGATTGAAACTTCCTATCTAATTCATGAATCCAGATTTGTAGGGACATTTTTTCGATAACCGATATAAAGGCGAATTTGTAGTTTCTCCAGTTAGAAATAAAATCAGGAAGACTAGGAAGTAAGTTGGGCCCTGAATGGAGAAGCTCATTTAATGAAGTACAAGAAAAAGCCTTTGCTGAGCCATTGAACACGGTACAAAGTTTAGTAGTGGAGCTCGACAGTTTGATAACACCGTGATGCGGCATAACCCAACCCTCTTTAGTCAAATCACTATTAACTTTACACATGTTGTCTAGCTCTTGATACTCTTGCATGAATTTAACACACAAGTTGTGAAGTTCTGACGATATATCTACTCGACTTGTCTCTTAAGTGTGTATTAGAAAAATAATTCTTACAATTTATCTCGTCAGGTGTTAATTGTTGCTGTGAACTAGCAGGAATCTCCTCTATCTCCTAAAATCGTAGCAGCAATGGTAGCAGCTGGGGTTCTTCTGAACAATGTAACGAGATAGTACTACGAGTAAGAGATTTAACTAAACCCATTGGACCCAACAAGATCCAACCTAGAAAAGTACGAGTGGCAATTGGTTCATCGGAACTAGCTCTTTTAATTTCCTCCTCTACAACCCTTGCATGAACTTCAGCTTCTAGGATTATGTCTATTTTATCAAAGCTAGTGAACTGTGAGTACCTGTGGTAAAACCTTAGCTTCTACCAACATCTTGAACTATGATGAAAACATGGGCTTGATTTCAAAACTAATTATCCCCTTGGCCACTTCTACAATAGCACCACTAGATTCAGAGATGGGAATGCTCGAATGCAGTCATTTCAGCTTCAATACGTCGCAAAAAGAATCAGACACAATGGAGCATTGCGAGCATTGGTCGATAAGAGCTCTAACTAACACACGTATACTAGTTAGACCAATGATATATTCACGAGCCGTATCTAAAAGAACACCAATTCCACTAAAGGGAGGCAAAGCAACATGATGTGAAGCTTGCTTAGAATCGGATCTTTTAGTGTTAGGGAAATTATTATCACTCCTTTTATGATCCTTTTATATGCTCCTTTTATGATCCTTGTGGTCCTGACTCTGAGCAAGCTTTTGTAAATGCAAGAGGGTATGGTGCCTTTTCTTACACGTCAGACAACTAAACTTAGATTTGCAATCCTTAAACCAATGCTGAACTAGTCAATTGAAATATAGTTCATCCTTTACAACAAATTCATTACGAGCCTCGACGGAAAGAGTTTTGAAACTATCAAATTTAATCAAATTGTGAGCACCTTTGCATAGAAACAAGTCAGCATTTCCTTCACAGCACGCTGGTCTTCAGTGGGCTCAGAAGGAACATGGGATTGATGGGGGACCGTAGAGGGGTATTTAGAATTTGATTTCACTACTTGAGACTTCGGGGCAGTGTTAACGATCTCACAAGGTTCTAAAGTTAACATCTGAAACGATATGAATTCATGTAACTTAGCGAGAGTTAGTCATTCTGTACTACTTCCGAGAAATTGTGCCAATCCTCATTAGTAGAAACATTAAATTTGCTAATAACTAGAGCAATATAAAGGTCACCGGTTACCAAGTCGCGGCCCACGGCATTAAGTGAGTCCATCGGATTGAGCATCACTTTACTAATGCACTTCAGTTCTGACCCTGCTTCCAATTTCATAGGTTTACATGAAATAATACCTTGAAGATAATTGTTCAAGAGACGGCGCTGACTATTGTAATAATGTGACAAGGTCTGCCAAACTAAAGGATATTGATCGGCAATCAATTGAATAGATTTAATAATTTTGAGAGCTTTTCCACTTATGAGCGCACGTAGTTGGTTAATTTTATAATATTGCCTATGTCATCTTTCCTATGAACTAAAGATCAAAAAGTATTACGAAAGTTCTCCCACTCAGACAACTTTCCCGAGAATTTGGGCAGCTCAATACGAGAGAGATACGAGTTAGTTGTTAACTGAACTATCGGATTTGATTGAATTCAAGGAATTACTGGTGACTCTTAAGCGTTAATCTTTCTAATAAATTCGATAAAACCCCCTTTAACTGCATAATATAGATCTTCGACTTCATCGAGTAACTCTGATGTGAAATATAAGTAATTCTTATCTACAGTAGTAATTGACAAAATCTCTTCATGATTCTCATTAAATTTTAACAAAAGTTAATCTAAGGCTTCTATTGAAGTCTTCACCCTCCCTCTAGTCATTTTCTCTCTACCAAATTTCTTAAAGTTCTCAAAATCATTACTTATTTTCGTATGTACTTTAACTTGTTCCTTATACAGGGTTTCCATTTTAAGTAACAAATTGAAATGATGAGAGAAAAGGCAAAGTTTTAACAAAACACTAATCTAAACGATACGCAGTTATTTATAATTAAACGTAAATTTCTTAATCTCTCTAATCATTCAAATTTATACTTCTGCTATTTGCAGCAGAGTAGTAAGGTAGTTAGCCAAGGCTCTCATTGCCAACAGCAGTAGCGCTCTTGACGTGTGTGTGTCAGGGCTCTTAAAGCCAGCAACCAGCCACAGCAGCGTTCTCGGTGTGTGTGTGCGCCGGAGCTCACGACCCGCATCAACAGTAGTAGCGCTCTCGATGTGTGTGTGTGTACGCTGGGGCTCATGGCCCGCAGCAACAGTAGTAGCACCCTCGATGTGTATGTGTGCGCCAGGGTTCACGTCCTGCAGGGAGGCAAGTGGGAAGGGCGTGCAGCAACGTCGAGAGTAGTGAGGAACTAAACAGAAAGACAATGATATATCGCACTTTACTCACTATCTCGATGAACAAGACCAGCTCCGAGAAGCCTTGCCGTCTGTCCGATCGTTGAGCGCAGCAGTCAAGATGGCCGCTCTTCTTATGGGAGCGTAATTAATGGCAAGCCACGCGGTCTCGTCCACTTTATACTCGGTCACATCAAATGCCTATTCAGGCGCCAAATGTTTGGAAAAGTGAATTGAATTGAGGGGTTCGTACTCCAGTAATTGAGTAATAATGCACAAGAATTGAAAAACACCTGTTTATAACGAATTTCATTTAATTTAAGTAACTTCAATCCTTGTTACACCATTAACTATTTAAACTTTCTAACTTCTACGATCAATTACAAATAATATAAATATAATTAATGCCTGAACGCGGAGCAAGTTTACAAGAGAAATTATTTAAATGTGTCGAGACTCGAATTGAAACGATAGAGCGCTCGCCTTGAGTATGTAGAGGCTCGACGATCGGACACGGACTGACTGTCTCGCGTCGTTTTCGCAGAGAGAGAGAGCCGCTGCTCTCCTTACAAGTGCTACGATTGGATAAAAGGGACGACGCGCGTCGAATTTTTATAGGTTTGCCTCAATATCATCAAGATTTATTAAGTAGTATTATTGAGCGCGCCAAACTATTACTTCATTCTAAACATATAACAATGATTACTTAAATGTTTTTTTTATTTTCAGATACCATAGACTAATTTTATTTGTCAAGAACTTTTGAAAATCGTCAATACGTTTTCTTTAATGGAGTAAATTTTAACAAATAAAATTTATATTTTATTTATAGTATATACTTATTATTATTGATAAGGAAATGAATGGTGATTGGTTAAACGAAATATCTATCGTTAATACGATCTCTTGTGAATGATGTATGTATTAATGAAACAATTACGATACTTACAAAAAACAATTTAATTAAAACGTAGTGATTATAATAGTTAAATTAAATCTTACTTAAATATCTATAAAAATATATGAATGAAATTATTTGATTAACTTTGAACTGTTACCAGCGAAACTATTTCTGACTTAGATGAAAAAAGTGACTACTAGTATTTGGGAAGTAAAAAAAAAGAGTATTATTATTTGGGGAAAAAATTTTCGCATATTGGATCTTCTATGAAATATTTATGATACAATTTTTACACTAGAAAATGACAATGTCAAATATTTCATATGCAGTATGTTAACTACTTTAGATTAACATAATTTTTGTAATTCATTAGTTTACGTACCGTATATAACAAAGAATTTTTCTATTTTGTATTATCATAGATTTTTATTGGTTTTTTATGAAGTAATGATACAAAAAAGCAAATAATTTTACGAACGGAGCTTAATATACTAGTAAAAAATTTAAATAATACTGTACTCAACAAGAAACAGTCAAAGATAGAGTTGCGTGTTATAGTAAATCAGATTTACTTATTACAATGACATACAATTCTTGTGGGTTAAAAACAAAAAATAATTTGTAATAAAATCGATTGACCAGATATTGTATTTTAAAAAGTAATTTTAAAAGAAGATTTAATGGTAGAAAGAGTTACAAAAAAACATTTATTCGATAAAGTTACATCCTCAGTACACTCAATTTAATTTTAGAATCATTGCTTACATTGTATACATACTGTTTGCACCCTAAATAACAATTATAAAATTACGAGTCTCGAGCAAATTGACACACTTATACATCTATATATGTATATATATGGGCGAAAATCCTGATCCAACTGAAAATTCTATATTATATAGTTTAGTCATAAAGCACATGATGCCTGGCTTATGTGGCAATTAGTGTTAGGAAGATGGAAAGTGTTCCAAAGGCTATCTAGAACTTCAGTCAGTTGTAGATCACTTAGTGGTCGCAGTGGCGCAACGATAGAGTTGCAGTTCCGTCAATATCTGAGGTTAAGCTGCATTGGGCATGGTTAGTACTTGGATGGGTGACCGTCTGATCACTCAAGTCTCGCCGTTTCGCCTGTGCTCTTGATTCTCGAAGGTCGATTAACTGTTTCTCTTTCACTTCGACATCGTGATCATAGGTGTGACTATAAGTTCGTCCAGATGTTTATATGCGTATAAACATCTGGTCTTAACTCAGGTGCACTGATGGCTGAAAAACACTTTTCTTGTGTAAAAAAAGCCATATTAGAGCCTACGGGCGATGATGAATAATAAAAAAAAAAGTTGCAGATCACGATAAAATAAAACTCAACGTAAAAACAAAATATTTCTTACTATTAAGGTACTGTAACATGTGTTTACTTTTGTACAAAAAAAAACATGTTACCACTTAATTATCAGTACATATTTCGAATTAAAAAAACAAATTTAATACATAGGGATCCATAAGAAAGTGGTATACATAATATCATCAATCAAATATACTTTTAAATGATTTTTATTCAAATGCACGGAATGAGTCTGCAATACACTAATGTGGAAGATAAAACGAGAGATCAGGCTTTTTTATTACACTGTAAATTAAGATATGCTTCGTATTTAAAGACTCAATCGAAAATGTAAGGTTTTTTTGCTTTCAAGATTTACCAAGTTACCTTTTATAAGTGTTTGAACTTGTGTACAAAAACCATTGCAAATTATTCATACAGATTTGACGAGAGTCAATAGTCTGAAGTCTTATCCTAAGTTCGATTTGGACTCAAGTCTGTGTGACGTCTTCTTGAGTAGTAGTCAGTATCACAGAGGATGTATATATATGGATGGAAATACCAGAAGGAAAACATTATTCAACTAAGGCTGGAAAGCAAATGGTCTGTAAATTGAGTCATCATCTTCATTGATTAAAGATCTTCCCTAAAAGATTAAATAAGAGGTTTAATTAAGCATTTGCAAGATCGGTTTGACTTAATGTGTCTTAGAGCCATACTTCTGTTCTCGGAAACAGGATGAAAAGACGTTTATTCAATTGCTCTATGTGAATGACATGATAGTCTCCAGAAATTATTGTAGTAAATAGAAGAAAGTCAAAGATAAACTAATGATCAAATTTGAAATGATTGATTGAGATGAATCCAAAACTAAATTCATGATTTTTTTTTAGAAAGAAGTGAAACATTACTATCTCTGAAGTAATATAATAAAAGTATTGTAAATTGTGTATGTGCACCACTACATGTTACATGTATAAGCTGAAGACCGTAGACAGCCAAAGCTGGTCTGCACACTGTAAAGCATGCTCGAGGCTATCATCTTTAACCTTATTTTTGGCATATTCTTATTTATTTTAATTCTCTACAAATGTTAATCCTTTTTTTGATTAGGCTAACCTTTTCCCTCTGTTTAGTTTACTACCACGTTATTAATTATATATTTAAAAAAAAATTTTGTATAAAGGTATGAAGATATACCTTAATCACAAGTAATTTAAGGTTATGTTTTTATATTGTCCAACACCCCTCTCATGGTGCGCCTCAATACTCTTCTTTTTCCTTAGAAAAGCTGTAAAAATTGTTATTGTTGGACAATTTTGCTATGCCTTTCAGATACAACGTTGTTTATGGTTTTCAATGGTCAAGTTATTATATTAAGACTTTTTACTATCTTATGCGCATTTATTCTAATAATTTAAACGGGCCATACTAATAATTTTTTACTTTAATTGTTTACGTTTCTACATAATGGGATTCACATGAAATCACGCGACTGACTACACATTCTCGTACGGCGAAGGTCAGTACTTTCTCCCACGTTTGATCCACAGTTCAGAAAGAGAGAAGTTTTTTACGTAAATATTAACTTCTAAATTAATGCATTTCATCTTAGTACGCACATACTGACCGGTAACATTATTTCGAATAGTTACGGCAAAATCACCTATAAATAAATACAGTAGTAGTTTTACCTCTCTCTGTATGAGAAAGAAACTGGAGGGAAGCATTTATACGTGAAATATCATAGTGTCCCGATTTTGTGATTCCCAGGCTTATTATGGCATGCTGCAAGTTACTCGCATAAAAGAGACAAATACACTACATACAGAGCTAAAAATTTGTTCGAAATAAGTTTACTTGAACAGTACTCGATCTTTATCTAGAGTGGCAAGATAAAATAAATAAAATCTCAGCACAGTACCACAGTGTAAACAAAAAAAGTAAGAAAACCGAGTGAATACAAATAATGGAAAATACTAAATAATGATAGGTAATAGTTGATGAATACAAATAATGGATTATAATTATAATTATCAATAATGAAACAAAAAGATTTATGGAAAAATAACAAGTAAGTTTTGAAAACAGTTCGAATGCAAAAATTATTTTAAGTAAAATTTGAATATCCAATAAAAATTTTTATTTCTCATAGTGCAATGCATTTTCTGTAATGTTAACGTATATTTGACATCCTAACAAAATGTCACTAACGTAAAAATTTTATTTTTCCAAGACCTACAACTTTTACATACAACATTATCCAGCAAAATTTAAAGCAAAAGATTTATAGAAATTTTTCATCGACTGTTGATAATATTTAAGTTTTTTTTTGTTTTGTATTTTTAAAAATTACTCTACGTCCTAAATAATAAAAGTTTTGCTTAAAAAGTTCGTCCTTTTAAAGGTTAACAACTTTCACATATACCTTTTGTTTTGCAAAACTAAAAACAAAAATGTTAGAATTCATAAAACAGCCTTTTTTAAAAAGTTTTCTCCAAAGCACAAGTCTTTAACAATCTGTAATCAACAATGCTTATTGGTAATTAATAAAGGAAGGCAACTTCTTAAAATTAGTTTGAAAAGAACAAAATAATATACTGTACTGAGATTTTCCGTTAAAATTCAAATGAAGCAAGAATTTTAATAACTTTTTTCAGTCTCTGAAAAATATGACGTGTGGGACCGGTGAAGGCCAAAAAAAAATGAGTGAAGGGCTGTGGATGAGTCTAGAAAAAAATGTTATGGACTAAAATAGCAAAGAAAAATATTGAATTTTTCCTTATTTTTTAGAGGAGGTGATTATGAAGGGTGGTGTGTAGCTAAGGAGAGTTACATGAAATGCCCTACGCAAATTACTACAGAATATATGTATACGTATGTGTGTATGTACCTCTATACTATTCATCAACATAGATAACCTGAATGAGAAATTCTATACGTTGGTGGCTGAAAAAGCACTAAGCATAAAATAAAGACTTAATTGTAACGTAATAAACCTTTTATAAAAAATGAATATTGCACGACTAAAGTTTTTTTATTTATAAGATAAAATTGTAAAAACTAATTACGTAGTATTTTAACAGTATGTAATTAAATAATTAATAATTACATGCAGATGAATAAAATTTGAATAAGTTAAACGGATAAAGATTGACAGGTAAATTATATAAAAAATTATGAGATTTTTTTCGAATAATTGTAAAGAAAAATTTTACTTAATTGAAATTTTAGAGTTGACTTGTGAATCGTCCAGAAAAAAATTTTATGTAAGCAAGTGGTTGGTAAATCAATAAATCTTTCAAATAGTTCTATGAAAACTTACGTTATCGGTTATAAAGAATGTATAAACTGCACAAAAGTAGATTTCAAATATTTGAATAATGCACTGAAGTATAATTTTGTTGTATTTCTGAAAATAAACGGTACTTTGTAAATATCGTCCACATGTTTTTAATATACTCATAGAAGTATTGGTTATAATAGGACCAGAATATTCTTTTTTTTTTTTCTTTAACAGTTTTTTAGAGCTCCCTTCATCTACATAATCTAATTTCAGTTCTTCTGGAATCTCATCATCTGAGTCTTCTGTTAGCTCTTCTACAAAGATATTCTGAAAAAATAAAATTACTTGTTTATCTCATAGTCAAATAACAATTTTTGTGTACTAGATACTAGTCACAATAGTTGAAGCCCGGCTAAAAATCGATAATATCACGTTAATTATTACGTGATAAATAGCGTGATTTTTGCAGATCACGTGATTATTTGCATGATTTATAACGTGATTTGTTACAATTCGATAAAGTCACGTAATAAATAACGTGATTTTTTTTAGCCGGGAGGATATTACAAAATGAACTGTTTTCTGTTTTCTTAGTATTCAAGCAGAAGTTTAAGCTTCATGTTCTACTTTACTTTTATAAGTTTTATCTTTATTGTTCAGACTAGCAGCTTGGTTCACACAAAGTACAGTTGAACTTATTAAACTTAGTATACTTGTTTATTTTCAACCAATTTACCATTTAGTACATACATATTTTTTCAAATTCAATCACACGTTATGCACACGCTGAAGCTAAAAAAAAACCATAGATTTTTGACTCAATTGTCATTAAGTAAAATACTAAATAATACATAACTAGGGACTGAGATAAATAACTAGAGGGATATAAAACTCGACATTTTACTAACAAATAAATGACCTTAATTGTCTTATTATGCGATGATAATTGACATATTAGTGGGTTTTGCAAGGAATTTCAATTAATCGAAGTCTGGACAAACAACAAGTTATAATGATGTTAGTTTAAATATTTAATGTTACTTTGTGTAATGAGTACACAGTGAAAAAGTCTTACGTTTTTTTTTTACTACTGAGTTGTGTTTAATTGAGTTGATTCTAATTTTCATAAACTAAAATAGAATAAAATAAATCTAAAGAGAGACACAGTTCCAATAAACTACAATCTATGAGATAGTGCGACCAGTAGACTAGTCTACTTATTAAAACTGTGTGCGATTGCTCAGGACCGTAAGTTGTACTGCATTTATCACTTTACTATCGTGTTGACGGTCAGAAAAAGAAATTATGATTTTCTATACTTCCAAGGTATGTGCAAAACTGTTGCAGGTGTATAAATTTAGATTTAGTATAAGTTCAACAAACATGTTAGCAGTAGCAAATAAGTAAGGCCTTTTGGTCAAAAAATTAAACTAAACAGCCTGATTAAAAGTTGACAAAGCTATATAGCTTGAGCCAACGAAGTACTAAGTAACACATATAATCGGACATAAGCTAGAACATAAATTGAGCCTAGCTATAAATCTTTAATCCCTTTTTCCATCATAAGCCATTGTTAACGAAGAAATTAATTTTCAACATTATCACATGTTAGCTGGAGACTATTACAAACGATGAGTGTACTTATTATTATTTAAGAATACTAAGAAATAGGATAAGACAAGCCAACTCGAGATAGCGTTAGGGCAGCAATATGTAACATTATATACACTGTATTATTGTATATATATATATATATATATACTATGGCACCGTAACGCTAACGAGATTTAACACCTCGATACATTCGTAAAGAAATAACTTTTTCATTTAAACTACCAGAAGTTCTCTCGTTACTGCCAAGAACGCTCTTAGAGGTAGCTACAAAAACACCAAGCACTAATATTGTTACAATGTATTACATATTCACTCTAAACTATTAACAAGTTACACTTTATCGTGTAGCACATGACGCAAGGAATGTTTTTTAACTTCGTGTCATTTTCCCGTAACGATACACTTAACGTACTATTAGAATAGGAGTTGTTCTGTAAGCCACAGTGGAAAAGTTGGATTGACTCTAACAATAAGGGTAGGATGTAGGTACGACTGCTTTAAGTCATGCATACCCGCAGTACACTAGACCGGTGTACGTGATCGTTACCTACCAGAGTATTTCCACAGTTCTATGAAATTGGACACACATGAGTCCTGGACACTGGAAGGCGTGATACTCTTCAGCGTGTGCACACAGAACGGAGGTAAGCATCGAGTAGTCTCAGTTTCAAGCAGCAACATCCATACGGCAGTGCTTCTATCAAGGGTCTGCTGCTGCACCATTGCATCGTGCCAGTGTGGGCTATGCGCTGAGTTCAAGTTCTTGTTCTTATCCCAGTGCGTAGGTACTCTGTACATAAGTAGGCCTACTACATGTTACTGGTACAGGTATAACCATTTTATTATTTCTCGACATGATACAGATCCATATGCCAATATACCTATATTGATAGTAGTCTATGCACGAAGTCAACGTTGTGCACACTAACTTCAAAGATAGTTTGTAGGTAGAGACCGAGAGTTTGCCAAGCCCTGCATGTACTTTATACGTAGGTGGGTATCGCTTATAAAACAGCAAAATACACGAGACACAACTATCTATGAAACCCTTAACTGACCGTTGGCAACTAGACTTTGTGACGTATTCGGATACCTAAACGATCCACCACGTTACGATATTCCTAACCTTTTTAAGAAAAATATTTCAAAGATGTTTTGTTGCAAGTAAAAATTTCTAAAGTGAACAAAGAAAGTGGATTTGTTTAATTTTTACTAGATTTTTACATGTATATAAAAAAAATGTATTTTTTTTTTTTAAGGCTCTAATTTTTAAAAAATTAAAGTTCTAAACAACCCTTTACTTAAATAACAATATCCTAACAAAAAACAAATAAAAACTAATTAAACTAAATACAATGGTTAGCAGATTGACAAACATCTGAAACAGTTGAAAATGAAAAAAAAATTGAAAAATATTTAGAAAACATGAGTTTTTAACAAATAATAGAAAATCATTCTTTTTATATGAGTAAAAAAATTTTTTTTCTTGTGCTGCTAAAACTGTTGTAATCCATTCTACCAACAAGAAATTCAAATACTTTTGTGTACATATTTATAAATATTTATCCAATTTCCATTAATTTGTTGATTTCATAATTCATGCACCATTTTTTTCAGTTTTCTTTAAAAATTTTCAAAGTCAATACTTACATTATATTGTTCTCTATCTGTTTTTCTTTGTTTATTTATACGACGTTCTATAAATTAATTATTCAATTTTTATTATGACGTTACCTTTAACTATTTTTTTAAATCGTGATTAAGGTGATTTGTTGTGTTGAGTGACATTTACTTATGCAATACTACCCTATTTAAGATGAAGCGGTAGTATAGGATATTTTTCTAAAGGTCCTTAAGACATCTATTTGGGGTGTTTCATACGTGATTAAGGATCAGTGTGTGAGCGTTTGTAACAAGTATATATGAGGCATTAGAAATGTTATCATCATACGTAAGTTGTTTTGAGATAATCGGAAAATTTGACAAATGCGGGCTCTGACAATAAATGTGACTAGTGCTGGCAGCACGTCTATTATCTATAAGTCTTTATAAATGTTTATTATTAACTACTAAAATATATACTGAAACCACTCTTAATATCTAATTTAATTATTACGACGATAATGCCACCACTGATACATACTACATAGTGGGATATTAAAAATATTTTATGAAAAGTATAGTAATATTAACTGCCAGTAAAGTATAACCTCATACTTGGGTACCCAAGCATTCCATAACCACTGACTTATTGTTAATAATTAATGCTCGAAGTTACAAGCAGTTATGTATGGAATGAAAAAACTTTATTGAGTATCTGCAAATCTTTTCAATCTTTACTATATACTCCTCATAAAGACTACAGAAGCTTCATTAATTTTCGTAAGAGTAGGAGTTGTATGAATCTTAATGAAAAATCTGCAAGTTATAATTCAATTCTTTGGGATTTGCTAGCTCAAGACCTTTCGTTTTTAATGAATAATAGCATGGATTTTGTAGCCAGTGCCCTTAATCACAAAATTAAATGTACTGTAAAAGCTGTTTTCTTTGTAGATAATACTCAGTTATCTTATAAGATAACTTCAACCGTTTGTAAGTAATACAATTATTTTTTTTAAATAAATAGTTTGGAGCACAATGTGTTATGTGGTTCAACAAATTTATTTAGTAATACCTTTTTCTGTTACATTCATAATAATGTGTGTTTATTTGTGACATTGTCTTAGGTAACATAGCTATGTACTTCTGATTTTCAAAATACTTTTATGTGAAGGTACAACCCAAGAGTATTCTACTTTACAATTTATCAAAAATACTGCTTTAATCACTATTTCACAATAATCTCAGTTTCTGAGTTTTCTTGATTTTACATTACATTTATAATACAAACGCAGAGAAATGAGTAAATACAATGGATTCTCTACTCACTAGAGACAAAAATTCTAGAAAGGAAAAAACCATCATACTGAAAAAAAAAAACACAAATAAAAGTACAACACAGCTTTGAAAGAGAAAACAACCAAATATCTAAGTGTGTAAGAAATTTGAGTGAGTACAAGATATTTAAAACAATAAAAGCTACCGTAAAACAAGGTAATTTAAAATAGTGGTGGAAGTAGTAAGAGCTAGTGATGATGCATACGAATAATTTGGAAAGATCAACTCTCGTTGTTGGTGTCACAAGCACACTATGGAGGGAGTGTGTTGTTACTACTGTCACGAGTTAGCAACTCAGGGGGTCAAATGGAGGCAGTGCACTGTTCCCGATATCAAGCAAAAAAAAAACAAATCCCATACTTGGCAAAGATGAACAAATTGGACGAGAGAAGTCGAGGAACTGAGCTAGCGCGTGAACCATCTCTCGCTCTGTGGTGTAAGAGATCTGCAGTTTTTATGAAAACTCAGATACTGAAGCAAAAAAAATGTTTGTATAGAAATTACCTAGACTTTTTAATTTCCATTTTAAGAAACAGCTTAATTTGATTCGAAGATTGTTAAAAATTTGGTAAGTGAAAAATATTTTTTTTTTTAAATAGCCCAAAAAGTGTTGAAACTAAAAACTAATTTTCTTGTAGAATAAAGTTTTTAAAAAAATCTATAAAACAAGAAAAATAAAGTCAGTAAATCAAATATTAACAATACAAGTGAGAATTGTGTGTTTTTAAGGCATCAATAAAAGCTTTAAATTTTGAATTAATAGAATAGTTATTGCAAAAAATCATTTATTCATACCAAAGATGCTTCTGAATCTTAAATTCTTTAAATCGTTATAATTTTTTTTTACTAAGATTAATGATTTTAATAGGATTCTTTTTTTCTTGAAAAATTACTTTATTAACTACAATTCTCATTTTATTAATTTTCACAAACTATACTACTACAAAACAGGTTCGAAAAACAGGTACTTTTTAACGTTACAAATAAATGGAATAACTTTCGCATTCTTAGTCGCATAACGTTGGAAGTAGGCGCATATTGTACCTCTTATTTTTCTACTGATAAAAACAAATTCGCTATACGTAACTTAGGAGCTCAGATAAATTTTTTTAATTTGATTGTATCTCTTTTACAGATATATATATTTTTCTTTGAAATAATTTTCTCTAACAGTGCTCACATCAATTCCGTACCTTTCTAGTAGATCAATTTTATTTAAAAATCGCCCATTGTTATGACATAACAGCAATAGAGATGGCAATGCTTTTTAACCGATAGTGGGGAATTCACAAGTAGTGACGTCACTACCACTCTACGGAGGTCGTAAAAAAATAGTATTATCTCAGGAGCCGTTGGCCGTAGAGCAACACTTTTTTTATTTAGGGTAGTTCGTAAATATAACAACATTTATTACAAATTGAACTTACTAACAATCAGTTAGAAATATTTATTTCACACTTAATATTATTTAATGAAGAAAGACCTCATTTTCTTCGCTTTAAACTCATGTATTAAAAAAAATACTTTAAAAATTATGGTTTGTTATATCGTAACACACACACACACACACACACACGCGCGCGCGCGCGCGCGCGCGCACGCATACACACATACATATATATATATTAGTGGGGCTTCACCTCCTTGTCAACCCCGTACTGTTATAACTGAAAAGAAGAGTCTTTAAATTTCATCTGTTAGTGGGAAAAGGTTGGTGCTCAGAAGTTCGTGAGAAAGAAAAGTTTTTGATCTACATTGTTAGGCATGAGCTATATATATTAATCAGTAAATTTCCACACCACCCAGAAGGTACTATTGTGTTACGTTGCAAGTTCTTTTTAGAACTCTCGGTTATAATTAGAGAAAAAAGGTATACATTGTTTTTTTATTGATTACATTCTAAACAACGAAAAGTTTCCATTACTTAAATCACATATAAATT
>NW_019379516.1:283018-294733 GCF_000648655.2 Copidosoma floridanum | reverse complement strand
GACAAAAATTTTCTCCTAAAATAATTAATTTATGTCTACAATATATTTCAGTACTACATATACATTTTTTATTTTTGTCAACTATTTCTGGAGCTTTTTGTGGAATCATTAAAGCTCCATCTTAAGTAATTGAATCATCTTGTCGTGATTTTTTAATACATGGGTTAATTATCTCTCTACTAAAAGATATTTCTTTATCCATAAGATTTTGGATATCTTTGTTTCATTTCAGTATAAGTGAGTTAAGACATTTACATGAGTTATCTTCGAATTCAAAAAATTAGTTATTTCTTAAAAGAGCGCGCTTAAATCTATTATCGACAAAATCTTCATTTTTTTATATCTATTCTGTACTTTTTTACGTTGAATATTTTCTGGAATTAAAAACTACGTAACAAATTGTCTAGATTGATTAAAAAACCTTCAAGTAACCAGTTCTTCGAAAGTATTATCGATTTGAGAATCATGACAAATGAAACCCATTGCTGCTTCAGTATTTTTAAGCGTCTGGTATTTAATTTCTTTATATATTTTAATGTCTTCGAAGAATTTAGTATCACTTAATCTATTTAAAATGAGTATAAGCTCAATTTTCGAAAATGTTTTGTTTACTTTATCTATTCCAATGATTTTCATTACATTTTCTCTCATAATTTTGCAAAATCATCGTGTTTTTTTAATTACATCTAAGCTGTTTCTTGCATTTAATAGTTATATACAATTTTAAAAATTATTTTTATCGAATTTAAGTTTTTGTTCGTTCCCAAGGTGTAAAGCTAAGTTTACAACTATATAACTCCTAGCAAAAATTAAACAGTATCGTTCTCCACGAACTGCTTTCATTAAAGTCACGTTTCTAGCATCAATATATCTATTTACAAAATAAAATAATCTTTTTCATTCGTCTTTTAACTTTTTGAAGCGAAGCTTCTTATCGGGCGTTCTGGAGCTGAGAGTGAGCTAGCAAAAAGTGACGGATTTAAAACGACCAACATGCTTCCCCCACTCCACTCAGTACCACAATAGCGGGACGTGTGTATACACATATATAGCTGCTGCTACTGCTGCTGTTGTAGTATTTGGAGTTGGGCATACGAGCTCGAAAGTGGTCGAATTTTGCCGTCTTAAAGGTCTTCTCTGATCTCTGACCGACTTCGTATTCGTATTACTGTGTCGTACTGTATTAGGAACATTTTTCTGTACTACGTGACATGGTTATATATATATATATATGACACTGAGGGAAAGTAGTACAGGCCTTATGGGAGAAATTAAGTTTTTATTTTTTTTTCGTGCGGGAAAAGGTGTTGAACACAAAAAGTTTCTGGATTACATACTTTTAACATTGTAAGAGTTAGGTTCTTATTTTTTTTGTATAATGAAACCGTTTCTTAAGGCTGAAAACATTTTTTTAGAGATACGAAGTACAGTTTAACCTAACATGAAGCTGCTTGTTTAGATCTGAGCAGGTGCAACAGCGACAGCAGCAGCAGCAGAAACGAGTAGCTCAATGTAGGGTTAATTGTACTTCGTACCTTCGAAATACTGTTAACGGCCTTAATAAGCGATTTCATCATATAAAAAAAATAACAACCTAACTCTTATAATGTTAAAATTATGTAATCCAATAACTTTTTGTATTTAACACCTTTTCCACCAAAAAAAACAATAAAAACTTAATTTCTCCCATAAGGCCTATATTACTTTTCCTCTTAGTGTCATATATATATCGTCATGTTACGTGGTACAGGCATATTCCCAATACTTATGCGGCTACATATTCCATGTACATTGCTTACATGTGTTTGTGTGTGTGTGTGTGCACAGTGCAACTCGCCAATTCTGATTAAGTTATTATACTAAACAAATTCTTTATAGGTACATGTTTTTTACCTATATTCATTTTGCTCATTTGTTTCAATTTTATTAATTTTTTATTTTATTATTATTTATTTTCTTTTCGCAAACAACGTATACTTGGATGTTTGACATTAAATTTTTAGGTATTTGTCTCAGAAACATATGTGTGTAGGAGTGTGTGGGTTGGTTAGTGTGTGGGAGCTCGCGTATGATTTGGCATGTATGTGTATGTGTGTATCTACAGATATTATTGGTACAGTTAATGTCGGACAGTGTTTCGCTGCCACATATATAAGACAGCTTCACTTCTGTCAGGGATCCCAAGATCTTTCACGTTTAGTTTTTAATTATTGTGTATGCTCTGTTACTACCTCTATAAATCAAGTAATAAATTTATAATTTCCTTCAGATAAATGAACAAAATTCAAGATTAATATCACATTTATATTTTATCATTAAACATGCATTATACGGGCCAACTATTGAATTACCTTCTAAAATGCTATCTTTTGTTCGAGTATTCTAAATGTGTTAACAATATATCTTGTTTGCTTGTTTAGATTATTGGTAAGCGTCTGTTTATAATGTATTTTAAAATTTTTACCATTTGTAAGAGGTTTTAAGAAATATTTTTATACTTCTAATTAGAAAAACCCATACGAGAACTGTGTTTTGTATGAAAACGATATGTGTTTTGTATGTAGCATGTCTTTAATAACTAATTTTTTATGTTTCGCATTACCCGAAGATTTTTTAGCAGAAATAAGTGTATCAATTTTATCAGGACTCATGTTTGATCAAAAAAATGTAGAGTTAATAAGACGTGTGCATAAGGTGGACCATATTGAGAAAATTCAACTGCATGGACGTATGCGAANCAGTTTTTTTATAATACACCACACGTTGTCATTATAGTATAGAGCATTAAAAATTAGTAGTGTATTTTAAAAATTGTTTTATAAAATGTTAGTAGGGCGTAAAAATTATCACAAAGTTAACAAGATGATACAAGTAATAATGAAAAATAATGTAAGTAATCTGTATTTTAGTAAAAAATAATGTAAACAAAACCAAAAACCAATCAGTTTGTATTTTATCTACAATTTTGATGTAGGTACACACACACATATTGTACGACTGTATACGTGCCGATAGATAAGATGATATTAAATATCTGATACTCGCAGAGATAGCGTTACAGTTGAGAATACGATTGTGATACAAATACGGTTTATTTGAAAGCAATTACTTTTTTTATCACCATTATGCAATAAAAGCTAGCACTTTTTATTTGAAATTAATTTACTAGAAAGGTGAGCAATTATTGTTTAAAGCAGTCTAAGAATTTGAAGAGAAATTATTTATTTGTCAAGAACATACAATCAAAATGAAAAAAAAAAATCTAAGCTCCTACGTTACTTATAGCCACTTTTTATTATTAGTAAAAAAAAGCAGCTAAAATATGCCTCTTTTGTCATTGTATGACGAAAAATGTGAACGTTATTTCATTTATTTGTACTATTTAAAATTATCTATTTTTCAGACGCAATTTTAAATAATACACTTTGCTAGAATCAAGAAAATCAAAATTGTAGTTAATAAAGAGTTCGCAAAAGTTTAGCTGGGCATTCAAATGTAAAATAGCGAGGGCAAGAGCTATAACTGGCATAAGGAAAGATGAGAGCGTACTCCAATTCAACAATATGTAACCTCATATAAACTTAAATTTCGTTATAACTTGAGTTTTATTGTTTGTTGCAAGTGTTGTAAAAAAGCTCTTTTATTTTCAGCTGCTCAATTTTCTTTAATAAAAAGCTATTTTTTGAATAGTATGCGTGGACTCAATTTTGCTGATAATAAGGTACACGATGTTATATTTAACAACAGTAGGGTTTCGGCTATCGTCAGATTTTTTTTCTATGTAAGTGCTTATTTATTTATGGAAGTCTTAAAACATGTAGAGTATAGTAAGTTTCTTGGAAATCATTCGTTTAATATTATAAAATTACGAATAAGCCTTGAAAAAAAAACTCAATATCGATGTCAGAAATAATTTCATATTATAAGTATTTAATATATATCTTCTTATATTCTATAGTTATTTTGCGGGGCTATCCACACATTCTTTAACATATTATTATTGGAGTAATGTACATTTAACATTTTAGGAAAAAGGCGCTTTTAGTAATTTTGTTGTACGTCTACAATTTTTATATTATCGAAATTGAAGTTAAGTGTTAATTCTATGCTATGTTGTGATGGTATAGATGTGTCCTTTTTTTTCTCTATGTCTCTTTTGTATTTTGCCATTCTTCATTTTACATCTCTCGATGTTTGACCAACATAACAGCAGTTGCAACCCGCACATGGTATGTGGTAAACGACATTATTTTTATCAAGTGGCTCGGTTTCATCTTTTTCAAGTGAAAAGATCGAATTTAATTTATTGTTTAAATTGTATACAAGACTAATGTGAAGCTTCTTATAGTAATATTCAATAGGACCGTGTTAGTGGCGAATGTATGGTAATAATAAAATAAGTTTATCATTATTTTTATTTTTATTGCGATTGTTAATTATATTTGTTTTTTAAGGCATTCAATTTTTTGTTTAAAAATTTAATAATAAATTTTTCAAGATAGTTTTTATTTAGTAAAAATTTATTGATTACTTTTAAATTATTGTTGTGGAATTGAGTGTCTGCTAATTTGATGGTAAAGTCTACTAATGTGTAAATTATACCTGTTTCATGTTGTATTGAATGATGGGAGAAAAAATTCAAGTATCGGTCAGAGTATGTGGGTTTTTGGTACCAATTAGTTAGTATTGTATTATTTTGTTGAATGATAATTTCTAAATCTAAGAAACAAATGCTGTTATTATTACATGTCTCACCAGTAAACTGTAATTCCGGAAAATAGCTGTTAAAAAATGTTTTTAGTATAGTTGATATATTTAGTAGGCACACAAATGAGGATATCATCCACAAACCGTACATACAGTATAACATCAAAATATAATTTTTCTATGCATGAAATTTTAAGCAAACGCATGACAAGATCACACAGCACCAGACTACAGGGACTGCCCATTGGAGAACCAAGAACTTGTTTATGAAATTTGTTGTTAAAATGGAAAAAAGTCGAGTTCAAAAATAAAAAGACGCCTGTGCAAATTTTATTGAAAGAAAAATTAATTTTACGATTCAAGAATTTTCAAAAATGTCTTATTCCATTTATGGTTAAGGTTTCACTAGAATTAGTATATAAACTAACTACAATTAGACTAATAAGAGTGTAACCAGGTGAAATGATATCTTTTAATTTATTATTTAACTCATAACTATTTTATACGTGTGATTTCGCCAGCGGAATATTCCTAATCAAATAGTAAAAAAAAATTTTGAAAAAATATAAGTAGGTGAATTCAATGTCGAGACGATTATACGGATAGTAAAGTCTTTTTTGTATATTTTTATCAGTCTGTAGCATTTAGATAAGTTTTTTTCATGAATATCTTTATCAAACTTATTCAATTTTTCAAAAATACTGTATTGATCCCACTTTCTTACAAAATTTCTTGTATCTTTAACTGATTGCGTTAAAGGATTATTTACTAGCTGTAAATAATATTTATCATCACATAATAATTCTTCGACTTTATTAATGTACGTTTCTTTGTCAATGACAACAGTCACATTACTTTTGTCTGCTTCAGTAATTAAAATGTGTTCATTATTTTCAAGGAAGACTCATGTTGGCTTTGAATTGTCTTGGAGAATTCCATCATTTAAAGAAAGACGAGTAGATTATGTCTATTGTTACTAATGTTGTTAAGTGGTTCTTTTTTAACTGTCTCAAATCCTACAGAATATTTTAGTAAATGTTCAATATTCTTAAAAAGATGAAAATAATTATATTTATCAACATTAGAAACAAAATTAAATTCATCGCCCAGCTCTAATATGCTTGAGACACAATCCAGTAGCGGTGTGTTAAAAAAGTTACTTAGCTGTTGAAAAAAAATAACAAAAATAAGAAGATCATTATTATCTTGTTTCAACATGGTTATTTACCATTTACAAAAAAGTTATTAAAAATGATGTCAAACTCAAAAACATAAAAACACTATCTTTTCTACTACAGAAGCTTATTCGTTTCTGTCCTGATAATTTTCAACTTGGCTGGTACTTGGCGCACACTTGGCGAGTACTTGGTGGGGACTTAGCAGGTCCTTCCCAGACACTTGGCAGGTACTTGCCGAGCACTTTCTGGGCACTTGGCAGGCACATGGTGGACACTTGACAGCAACTTGGCAGGCACATGTCGGGAACCTGACAGGAACTTGGAAGGCATTTAGTAGGTACTTGGCAGGCACTTGCCGGGTACTTAGCGGGTACTTGACGGAAATTCGGCAGGGATATAAGATTAGATGAAATATATTTATTTTAGTGGCTAAGGACTCAGATCATCCATAGCCCAAACATTATAAGTACCCGCAAAGTGACCCCCAAGTGCCTGCCAAGTGCCCGCTAATTGCCTACCAAGTGCCCATGAAGTTCCTTAGAAGTACCTGCCATGTACGATGTTTTGGCTATTAGGGATCTGAGTCCTCAGCCACTGAAATAAAGATATCTTATCTTATCTAATATGCCTGCCAAGTGCTCACCAAGTTAAAAATTATTAGGACAGAAACGTACGAGCTTCTGTAGCAGAAAAAAAAGTATTTTAAAGTTATTGAGTTTTACATAGTTTATAATAATTCTTTTGTAGATGTTTGATAACTATGTTGAAGCAAGACCATAAGTAATCTTGTATTCGCTTGGTTATGTTATAGTAAACATTTGCAGCTGAACATTCTAGGGATGGTCCATGCAGTAGCAGGATAGACTAAATACATAAACTTATGAGGATGATTCTGTCTTTCATGTTTTATTACGTGTCGTGGGACTGCACCCTTACAGCAGTTCTAGCAGACGCTCCGCTGCATGACAAAACATGCATGCGCGACATCCACCAGTGTAACTGTAAATAATAGTCAGTCTACTCATCGAATGAGCTTCTTCACTGCGTGACAAGGCCGCTGCTTATAATTACCAGTGCCATGATAAAAAGCGTTCGAAAGGGGGTGAACATCCACTAAACTTTAATGCTTGTAGTTAATCAACTACTACATTAAAAATTACGTAAATTGTATCATTAAATTTTGGGCAACTTGTTCAATACGCTGGATTCCGCTTATTGATCGCCCTGTATATAATTATATGACACATCTAAAAGAGTAAACAACATAAACAAGTTTAAACAAAATACAAACGAAAAAATTATAAAAAAACGTCACTTACTTTCGCTATACATTCAGTTACAACTATAGTCATACTTGACATTTTCACCCGTGTTTTGGTAGGCACACATTTGGTATACTCTTTTTACGCATGTATAAAGTCCATGGCTACACTAAAAAATATTTAGTACCACTGTTGTTCCTGTAGAAATAAGTACGCCATACCAAAGCATATCTGTCGTTTCTCCATGTCATGTATTTGAACAGGTATACCAAATCAGGCTGTAAAAGTTCCACAGCGGTACAACCACAATCTTATACAGTTGAGCAGCAGTAAAATTTTTTAGTGATGACGATTCTGTCACTACATAGCATAATACTGCTAATAGACAAATACCTTTTCATAGTATACAGTTGTCAAGGCTGAGCTACCATTCTGCACCCCCGATGCCGCCCGCTGCAAACCCTTTTATTGCCTGTTATTCTGCTGCAACCACGCAAAATAAATAATAATTTATTAGCTTTCTCTGTTATTAAAATCAAATGATATTAAATCAAGAGTTTCGGCTCACCAAAATATCCCTCTCAAGATCCACGAAATTTTGGTAGTTATTTAAAAACTCCGAGATCATATTCAGTTTGTCATGTAATATTAGAATGTACCATGGTCTTAGGGGTCACGCACATGTTCATATACATATAAGTCACAATTCACAAGTAATTTTAATTACTGCAGGCACGGAAGCTTCAGCTGGCTCCTATTTTTAAATGCATAAATGATGGTCACTCTCCTTCTCGATCTAAGGAGTTTGTTTTATCTGATACCAGTAGCTATTTTTCTGTACTATCAGTTTTATTACTTTAATGTTCTAGACTTCTGTTAATTCACTCTTGTTAATTTATATCAGTTTTCATTCCAATTTTCACTCCTATTTATTCTATCTTTTATCACCATTTTATCTTTATAATCCAATTCTGACTATCATCAACGTACCCCGTAACTTTTTCATTAGTTTTTATTTTCATTACCACGAATTTCTATTTTCTATTTATACAAACTGTACCTCTTCTTCTGTCTGTTTTCTTTTTCGCTTGCTTCAAGGCCACTATATCTGTGCCTGAACCTTTTTGTTGGCTGATATAATGGCTAAACTTATTCAGTTTTACTCAAATATAAATACACAACGACTGGGAGCTTTTTATTGTTGAATATCGGAATTGATCACCATTGAAGAAATCTGCTTTGCAGTTGTAGACGTCCAATAATCCTTTTACGCAGAGTATCGGTAAAAATAAGTTCCAATGATCTCCATGACGACATGTTTAACACTTATATAGGATCGCTAAAAAGAAGTCGAGTAACATCTTCGATTCGGGTGGCAACGCCCCAATCTATGAAAACACATTTATGCCTTCTAAGTCTATGTACTTTGGAGGAAGACGGTTACGACATACAAGAAGTTTGACTTCACTTTTCCAATAATATTTAATAAAGCAGTGTGCATGCGTGAAACAACAAATTTAGAGTAAATCCCTATTTACACTGATACTAATTTCCATGTAACCTCCTTGACTGATTCCTTTACGCAATGAAGCCAGTCATACTCTATGGTCTTACAGTAAAATAATCTTAGTAAGACTTCTACGTACAAGCAATTTCCATCCCACAAAATTTATAATATTGATCTCAATTAATTAATGAATGTACTTGTTTTTACTCTTTCCGATGTACTAATACCTTATGCAGGGTTGTTTAATACCTTAGATGACCCGTTATATTTCTTCGATAACCTTGTCTGCGATTTCTCTTTGGCTTGTTGGTCAGTTTTCAACTCTTATGCACCCGTACAATTACTTATTCATGATTCTTTTACTTTTTAACTAGATCAACCACAGCAAATCATATAAATTTGTACCGTAACTGCAATAATTTAAAATGAAATTTCTTGTACAATGCTCCTTAATTTATCTTTTATTACATTATTTTATTAAATCTTTATGAGACTATTGATTCTTTTTTTCTACTTTTAAAGTTACTTTGTTATTAAGTTTGTTATATTTATTGTTATACTACTGCCAGTTTAACGTGGACTAAATTATTTCGCGGCTTATTTGGCGTTATTCTAATATAATTATATTAAACTTATTTAATACCGTATTTCTTGTGAAGTATGTAACTATTAAATTTATTGTTTTCAAATAATTACAATAATTCAAATTTTTTCCATTATTACGACGATTTTTACCATTATCAGTAAATTTCATGTTAAAGTAATGCTAAATGTTGTTAATAACATAATCTTCAAATGAAACACTTACGAAGACTTTATACTGGAAAGCAATTACCCCCAAAGTATTGATATTTCTTTTTATTTTTTGATTAAAAGAAATAAAAATTTTTGGAATTAAAGTTAAATTTGTAATGTGCGAGTTTCAAAGTGAAAGGCAAAACTCGTAGATTCCTTTTACAAAGAATTTAATAAAACTTTTTAACCAGGAACCATCCATCAACCCAGAGACTTTACTTGGTCTTACTAACAGTTTAATTTTTTTTAAATGGTTGACTTAGCGCTATGGTGTTGAGTGATCGTATTCACCAAGTGATATACATGAAATGGCGTTGGCGTATTATACGCTAAACAGTTGAAAAAGTTTTTGTCATACGTTCGTGTGTTTATAACTACTTTGAGTTCAATTTATTAATTAAAGCTAAAATTTATTTTTATTTATAATANATTAAGTGCATCAAGATTTGCTGACACTTCCATCTCAAGGCATAGTTTATAGTGCCAGTCGTATTTTACCAAGTTAATATTTTCCTGGCATGATGGGCAGATCATTTTTAATTTCATTTGTGTTTTGCACAGAAGACTGTGCACCTCAAGGTGGCATTTGGATATTAAATTTGCACACGATGAATGTGTTATTATTTCACGGCTTTTTGGCGAGTCTTTTTGGGTGTAATTCGCCCCATACATTTTGAGCCCTTTGAGGGCCCTTTCCGTCGATTCTCCGTTACAGTATGTAGCGAAGCTTAGGTATAACTGTCTTCCATCGTCGCGTTTGACATCTAATGGGTAGTAGTTTACATGGCTCAAAGGGCCAAAGGTCATTAACAACCGGGTTTATTCATCCGGATTTATAATGGTCGGTACCTTAGATACTACTTTTCGCGGAAGTGAGTCATTGTCTTTTGGATCGTTATTTATTTTGATCGTGTTTTCTGTTTTTGGGTTTTTTGTGATTACACTTTTTGGCTGCTGAGTTATGCAATACACTACTATCTGGCGCATGTTTTATGCTCACTCAGCAGATCCATACGTTATATAAACGGGAGTAACATCTTCCCGTGTTTGTTTTTTGGTTGAAAAATAAATATCATCTATTGGATATTTGTTTTCGAAAAATTCAATAATAAAGTTTGTGTTAATGGGTTTTTTAAAATTACGCTTATTTTAGTCCCGGTACGATTAACTCTTACAAATCGTAAAATTGGCCTAAGCTCTTCTTCATTAACTTTTTTAAAGGTTTTGACTTCCGTCGTTGACTCTACATTCTTAGTTGGTGCTTCGATGTTTCGTGAAGATAATTTGTCTTCTATTTCAATGGTTGTTGTATCATTTAAGGATGCTGCAGCAACTGCTGCATCACATAGTTGGTAATTTTCGGCCTCGTAGCTGGTGTATGGGGCCGAACATGGCTGTTCTTCTAATGATAACATCGGACGAAATTTGTTAAGCGATGTTTCCAATTGGCGCTTATCAATTGATTCTTCGGTTATTATGTTTAAGTAACATCCATTTTCCGAAACATTGTACACCTTGCCTTGTCTTTTATTTGGCAAGGGGACAGGTGCCGTTGACTTTGCCCAATTCCTCTCGTTCGATACATTCGACAATGAGTCAAATAGCTCCTGTAGCGTTGGCGCTGCATTTAGGTTATCAGCCGCTAACGCTGCCTCTCGTGGTAAAAGGAATGCCACTTCGTAACTTGAGTACCCCATAGCACAGGGTTCCTGTTCGATGGACCTCACTATCCCGAAGTTTTCCAAAATTTTTTTTAGCATTAGCCTACTGTAATTCCCCTGCAGCAGTATGCTGAGCTGGGATCCATCAGCCATTGCTTCTATGATATAAGCGTTTTGTGTGTCCATTGTGTGTGTAATTCTGCAAGCGTAAATATAATGGATGTTGTGAGGATCATCACTTGATACTGTACATGTATGGGTGTTCTTGTAGTGTACTTCGTGTTGTTATTGTTCGGAAGTGATGTATAGAATGCAGATATGAGAATAAAATTAGGTTTATGAAACTATTGGATAATAGGTAGGGAATACATGGATGGATACAATTATTAATTATCATGCTATGCCGAAATATTTGCGTATTTGTAATACAATTGAATAAGTAGTTTTAATACATGCTAAAGCTTAATATTACAAAAGAGGAGAGAAAAAAGATTTTGACAATAGAGTAACATGCAGCTAAAATAGAATACAACATGCGCTTTTAAATTTAAAGCCTAATTATGATTATTTTTATAATCATTATATTTATTTATTTATGTTTATAT
>NW_019379516.1:248980-266907 GCF_000648655.2 Copidosoma floridanum | reverse complement strand
CTAACTAAAACGCCGCGCAAAGAAATGCACCTTGCACGAAGTTTTAGTTAAACTTCTTTGTCTTACTTGCTATGGGGCCGGTACTTGCTGACTTCATGTGTTTAGGCTTCATGGCTCGCTTCGGTTGTCACTTGACACTTCCAAGAGCCACGAAGTTCACAGTCAGCTTTGTTAGGCGACGACTCTCGTTGAGTATGACTCTGTAAAGAGTCTTAAAATTTTATCATAGGGAATGAAATATAACAGGATAAAATAGAATAAAAATAAAAATTTATTAATTTACGCAAGTCGTCACCTAACAGAAAGCATGTGGATCAGCAATTTTTTTTTTAATTTAATGAAGGTGGAGTTTTCTTAAAAAAAATATGTATTGCTGTATACTATAGGTGATTATTAAAATTCTATTTACAAAATACGCTTTAAAAAATAAGTATCTAATTAAAAACAGGATTTCTACAACTTTCTTATTTTTAATCTTGAAGTATGAGATACTGCTGCTTTATTTAAGTGCCTCAGTCTGATGTACATTGATGTTTCTACCAATAAAAGCAGAATTTCTTACGGCAAAAAATGCTCGGACTCATCAGTTAGTTGCAACTAAGTTAATCTGGCTACTTTTTTGAAAAATGTAACTTTCTCCTAATAAGGTATTATTACCATAAAAATTAAGAAAACATACTTCTATTATTTTAGTCATATGGAATAGTGTGTCAGATGGCATCATTAATCCTTCTTTTGATAAATACTTAATTCAGTCTGAACAGACTTGTAAACTGATTAAGGGCTCTGCTGGTTGTCCGAAATGATGATATTTTACTCAAAATCGATGAGCCACGTAACTATCTAAGTATTTTAAGGACTCATTATTTGTCAAATGTGACATATGCTGTGTTTCAGGTAGCCCACAAGAGAAATTAGCTATTTATCAAACCAATTTCTTTAAATCCGTTACAAAGTTTTTCATATTACAATAGAAAAAAATACTGTTTGTTTAAAGTTTAAATTATATATTGAAAATTGCAGCTATTGAAGGTTACCAGTACCTATATTCCCTTTCAATATACCTCATATCTTATATCTATTAATTTAAAATCAAGACTTCATCACTTAGAAATTTGAAAAATTTTATGTCTGGCGATTTTTTCTGTGTTATTCTTACACAATTTTACAGCGCACTAAGGCATACTCTTAATATAAAGCTATTCATTGTTAATAACAATAAATAAGAAGGATGCAAACAAAATACTGGCAAAATGTTCAACATCCATCGCAGACAGTTGAAGTCAAAAGTAACCATTAAGTCATCATCCGGCTGCTGCTGCACGCAAAATTTGTCTAGTTTATGAGTCTTTTTCCCGACTATAAATTTTAATTTACAGGCAAAAATAATCTCACATTTTTTAAAATAATTTAATTATTTTTAAGACTTAATTTTAAAAAATTACCGATTTGAATTCAGCGTCCTTTTATGACGACATACCACCTCCTGCACGAACTATATCGAAAGTGGTATGACTCATGGACCTACCTTGTTTTCTTATACCATGGATCCTCTCTTAGTAATTGCTTCAAAAGCTCTTCAAGAATTGATTTTAAAAATTTTTCCAATTATACGTCAAATGATTAAAATGAATGTATATTATTACGATGTAAAAATTTTGAACAAATTCTTGAGTCAACCTTTACCCATATTATAATGGACTATAATTTTTGTAATCTGATCTGTAAAACAGCATGCATCCGTAGTACTAAAAAATGGCAGGTTTTCCATTTTTCGTTGAATAATTGTAAATGTAACCAGTCCTCGAGTTAAATACTTCTAGAAAAAAAGATAATAGACTAACCGTCCGATCAATACAATAAGAGATTTCACTGAAAAGTAATTTTTTTTTTGGATAGTTATCTGGTAATTTCTTAGGATACACTCATAAATCAAAACTGTTTGAAAGTTCCGAGTTTGATATTATGAAAGCAGCACATCTTGCTGTTAATGGTTTATTGTGTGTATGTTTTTGGGAAAATATTTTTGTAAAAAAATCGTTTTATAAATTGGTAGTTTTATCAACACACGTAATTAGGTGTGATAATTTGAACTGCTTGACTACTTGATTTTTCTTTATAATCTTTGTCTAAGTTCCAACATAATCTTAAATAAGATTGTAGTTATTTTTAAAATCAATCCACTTGATGTATTTCATAATGGGGCTGTGTTAGGTTTTAAGGGATTGGTATACAATGCCTGACACAAACAACTATGCACTATAAGTTGATATGTATATGTATAAATATATATACATATGCTCTGCACGCTAACCCCTTTTTCCATTTGACATGAATATTTATTTTAATTTTCCAAAGGGAATTTAAATAGTATTTGTGATGGTCGACTACCATGTAAACTTAATTTAAAAGTTAGAGCAATTGTGATGTTATAACGAAATTTAAATGTATCTGACGACTTATCAAATAGAACAGCGTTAAAAATAACTTAACTAATTAAATGTAATATTAAAGCATAAATAATTACTGGTGGAAAAATTGAACAACGTGTGTTTATATCAAAAACTATTTCATACATTCTAAATTCTACAAATCACTAGAACTTCATCTTCATTGGGATTTATTTTATACTGAAAACAATTTCTTTTAGTTTTAGCATTGCTATGGCAATTGATAAATCGCAAGGAGCATTTTCATTCGTACTCCCAAATTAGCTCTTACTGATCGTGTGCTTAGACACTGACCCTCGAGTCATCATGGAAACAACTGAGAGCAGAACGACATGTTCAACAAACGACATGATAAAGCGCAAGAACAAATTTTTGGAAAAGTAGGTCTATATTTAAAATAACCATTGTTTTCACATGGACAATTATACATTGCCATCTGCATCAAGATGCAGAACTAGAGATAGTACTTTTGTATAATACGACAGTAAAAATTATATTAAAGTAAAAAAATGTTGTATGGAAAAAAATTTTAATGTCTAACACATTTTAGTTATAACGAAATACCGCGTAAACCATGCTATTTGCAAAAGCACAGCATATACGCGTCCGCGCCCAGTGTACTGTATGGGGTATTACGCGTCATTCATTAACATGCTTCATTGGATGGTGTTTGGTGTTTCTTAAGAGAAAGATAGTAATAAGAGAATATATTATAAACAAACAAATAGCTAGAGACCATAAACCACGCTCTGCTAAGAATTTTGTTAAATNAATGACATTAGGTATGGATTTAAAAAATTTTCTAGACCATTTTTTAAAAATGTGTATTTATTACGGTAAGAGACGAATGGATTTATAAAAAAAAATTTATTGGATAACTTCATTATTATTATTCAGAAAAATCACATTTATGGTACAATATGTATTTTTTCTTAATGAGATATAGGATAATTTTGCCTTGTCATAGTTTAGTAGTGCTCATTGGTCTTGAGTCCAATTTTTAAATAAAACTGTAGGATAAAAATAACAATTACAGAAGGCAAATATGTACTTATGTTGGTTTTATCTATGTATAAATATTTATAGCAATATCGAAGCTTCAATGGAAGACTAATCCGGTACAATGAGCTCGGTAGAAAAGTATTTCACGACGCTGGTCAATCGAAAAGAATCATAGCACTACAAATTCCATCGAATAGAATTACAGCCCTATGAGGAGTGTCGAAAAGAATCACACCGACGTAGGTTCCGTCAAAATCAATTACAGCGCTGTAGGTGCCATCGAAAAGACTCACAGCACCATAAGCTCTGTCGAAAACAATTACAGCGCTGTAGCTTCCGTCAATAAGAATCACAGCACTATAGGCTCTGTTGAAAACAAACATAGCACATAGGTTATGTCAAAATTAATCACAGTGTTATGATTTGCACCGAAAAGAATCACAGCACCATTGGTTCCATCGAGAACAATTACAGTGCTTTTAATTCCATCAAAAAGAATCAGAGCATATAGGTCAAGTTGAAAAGAATTACAGCATTCTTGCTTAAATCACAAAAGAACACTGTGCTCAATGACTCTTTAAATATTAAACAATCATTCTTGTGTTAGTTTAACTACTGTAACTCTTTTTTACAGGTTTGCGTTGTGTAAAAAATTTCAATTATTAAACTCAAAACTTATTATGTTGTTAATGCATTTGCACCCTCTTTTCTTCATATTCCATATGATATGTAATACAAATTTACTCAAGTTCAAGTTATACTAATTAAAAATCTATCGATAAAAAAATGTATACAACTCTAACCACATGATAATGTATTTTTTTAACTTTGTAACTCTCGTTTTCTCCTTTCATTTTTTAATAAATTTTTTCTACTTTACGATTTATATTCATAATAATGACATAAGATGACGAATTCCTTTTCTACAAATTAAAATAGCTATAGACTGTACATATAATGTTTTCATTAACGTATATGATTTTACTTGTATCATTCGGCTACAGTAATGGTCTTTTACGTAGTTTTACGTCAAAAATGTTATGGATAAAAAATTCTTTTTGCGGACCATTGCATGAAGTACAACGGTTAGGTCTGTCGGCTAGTTTTGGCTTAATTTGATAGCTACACCAATTATTTTATTATTGTAAGGGATGACTTTGCGATTTTATGAATCTCTGTATTATTACATTAATTACAAGTTTGCAAAGGCTTTAATAAACGAACCGAGAGGCTTAATAAGGTTCGTAAAGAAGCTTTTTCGAATGAGTTTTGTATACTATTGTTTTAACTGCGAATCCAAAATCAAGCGGTGAAGGTGCTATTTTGAGGTTAGAAGGCTGAAAACTACTATTTCTATCTTATCGGAAAAATTGATATCTTTCACTTGTTAGTAAGCGTCACTTTCTAAGTTCGTAGGGTAATGCTCTTGTTGTCTGTAACTTTATGGCTCCAATAGTTCACTGCATTCAGTTGACGGCGGCTCAAAATACTTCGCTTTTGTGTAATTGTAGTATACTGGTGATTAAATACGAAAATGCCTAAAGGACTCGTATAAAATAGTTCACCTTAAGAGAATGAAAATGTGTTTTCTTTCCACAGTGAGCAGTGTAAGTACTATAATTTAAAAATATCACATACTTAAGTATTCTAATTGCAGTTTACAATTCTAACGTCTAATATAAGTTGAATACAATTCAATATTTAATCGGCAGTAAGTCTTTTTTACAAATTCAAAGATTTTTACCTGTTATTAAATTTTTTTTTCTGTACAAATGAATAACAAAAACTTGTGGCAAAAGAAATGTTCTGGTTTAAATTATCTAGAAATAAATAATTACTGGTGGAAAAATTGAACAACGTGTGTTTATATCAAAAACTATTTCATACATTCTAAATTCTACAAATCACTAGAACTTCATCTTCATTGGGATTTATTTTATACTGAAAACAATTTCTTTTAGTTTTAGCATTGCTATGGCAATTGATAAATCGCAAGGAGCATTTTCATTCGTACTCCCAAATTAGCTCTTACTGATCGTGTGCTTAGACACTGACCCTCGAGTCATCATGGAAACAACTGAGAGCAGAACGACATGTTCAACAAACGACATGATAAAGCGCAAGAACAAATTTTTGGAAAAGTAGGTCTATATTTAAAATAACCATTGTTTTCACATGGACAATTATACATTGCCATCTGCATCAAGATGCAGAACTAGAGATAGTACTTTTGTATAATACGACAGTAAAAATTATATTAAAGTAAAAAAATGTTGTATGGAAAAAAATTTTAATGTCTAACACAAGCNTTATTTTCATTATACTCAAGTTTCAGAGATACGAGAAATACAGTTTTTGAGAAAAACAGCCTCTAAGCGGGTTGAAAAATTTTTCAAATGGAAATCGAACATATAATTCTATCGGCACAACTATATGTAGTGGATTGGAAAAAAACAGCATGGATGAATTGAATATTTAAGCATTGATTTATTACTTTTTTACATAATAATTATTATTTAAAGCAATACATAAAATATCTTGCTTTCTTATAAAGATCAATGACAAAATAATAAACATAATAAGCTCTCCATCAACCTTGCCGCATGAAAATGGAATGAGCTTTTTCTCTCATTTCCGGCTAAAAAAAAATGAATATTGCGATTCCATTATTGGGTGTGCCTATTGTATCCAACTTTAAACAAATAAATAAACTAATTGTACATAAATAATAAAAAAAAATTTTTCAACTATTTTTTAGATTACTTAAGCATAAACACACTTTGCGTTTTTTGCGCAATTAAAGAATTGTGAAATGTTGTAAGCTTCTGTGCGTATGCGGAAAGCAAAAACAAATACAGGAGCATCATGCAATTCATCCCATGATGCAAAAATACAAAATGTGGCGTAGCAAGGACTCATTTTTGTGCCCTTTCGTGCCTTTTATCTTGACACCATATATAAGGTGAGATGCGACTACTACAGTGCCAAAGAGCCTGTTCAAATCAATAGGAGCGGCCAAACTTGATATAAATAATAAAGAAGCCTGGAACCTTTAATCAAACGACCAACTGCGCTTCTTCATTATTCAATGAATAATGAACACAACAGGTGCCCTTAACCAAATGACGCAGTGTGCTTATTAATCATCACAAACACTATTACAACATTATTAATACAACAGGTAACTTTAACCAAATAACCCCAGTACGCTTTTTGATTGTTAAATGTACGACTTCCCTTTCTTTGAGTATAACCCTGGTTAATTGTTGGTGGTAACAATCGGCTAAGAATATTATTTGTACCGAGAAATCTCTAAGATTAGGAACCAATACACAAACAATGTTAGTGTTTATATGTCGGAGGGCGGGTTCATTGCCCCGTGTAAAAGAACGAAGTTGCTCAGATTGCCGATTATATAAAATTTTTGAAATAATTATTATCAAGTTTCAAAATTCATCTGTTAAATAATCAAATAATTCCTGCACAAACTACAGCAATTGTTTTTTAATTATTACTTTATTGAATTCTCATCGTTCCCTGAATATTCCCTTAAGTTAATTAATTTAATGTCTTTTTTAACTTATTCAATATCTTTCTAAATCTAATATCTTTTTTAATTTATTCCTGCCCTTTTTTGGGTACAGACAATATTCTCAGTTCATATAAACAATTTCATTAATATCTTAACAGCTATTATTCTAATTTTTATCTTAAACTGTAAGAAAGAAATTTGCAATCATACGTAGAGGGGAAGGTGTACTTAAATAAGTACAATCATTTTATTTTAAATTATCTTATATTTATTCAATCATATAATTCTAAGGAAATCGTATCTTCACTTTCTACATGTATTAGTTAAATTTAAGTAATCGCGATTGTTTACGTTAATAATGGAAGAAAAAAATATATAATATACTCGATAATTTATAATTTACTTAAAATTTATCCGCATTCATTAAACAGAATATTTTACTTAAACGACAATTCAAATTTGAATTTTGCCTCCTTAATATCTCCGCTTAAACACATTAGGTTAGACTAGACCGAATTTTGAGTACAACCACGGAAGGTTAATGCTAGGTAACTACCTATCCTACCAAGTCACGTAGAGTGAGTTCGTTCTCAGGACCCTAGGGTGTCTTGAGCACTGCTCAAGTCGTCGACCCAGGAACTTTACCTAAGAACGTGATCGCTAACCATAGTGCCTTGACTACTTGGGGATGCGTCGTCTCCACGCTTCAAGCGGTCGAGCACCGAAAGTCCAAGTAGGAACCGGTTAGTGGAAGGGTTACCTATAGGTGGTGTGCAACTTACTTTTCAGCTTTTGGCCTTCGTACTTGGCCTCTTTCTCTCACCTTGTGCTCGTCGCGGTAATGTACCGGTGCACGGAGAGTTCCAGGTTCTGGGTTTCCACGGATTTCCGCGTCCCAGGTCCGCTGGAAGAGGACCCTTTTACATTGCGCGCCAGCACCTTTTATGCATGCGTTGTTTCCTTTTTAGTAGCAGGTTTCCCTTCTTTAGGTGAACGCGCTCTAGCGTTGTCTTAACGTACTAGACGCACATTCCCCGCGTGTGGCGTTCAAATTTGCATTTTCGTGTTTCAAATAGAAAAAAATGTGTACCCTTGAATTTTCTATTTTAAGGATAAATATAATGTATAGAAGAATCTTACTATAAATGTAACGCGTATATTATAAATAGAAGTGCCCCCTTGCAATGAATAGTAAATATAAAATTTACTTTTAGAAAAAGGACCACGAGTGCATTTTTGTTATCAAATAAATCCTTAATAAAATAGGTACCATTAACAAAACGACCCAGCGTATCCTAATTGATAAATATACAATCGATACAAAAAAAGCCTCTAACTAACCAAGCTTCTTGATTATCAAATAATAAAAAATTGTTTCAATACAACAGGCAACTTTAAACAAAAAACCTAGTGCCTGTTGACTATTGATTTAATAATTTAGATGCGTGCCAAGTTGTTTAATGGAATACACTTGTTAAAAAGTTTATTTGTGTAATAGTTAGGATGTCCATGACTCTGAAGTTTGCAACGTTGCATTCAACGAAAATAAGAGAAAATTTGTTCGTTTCTTGTTTTTTCATATAAAAATGCTTTAAGTGCTTTAACTAAAAATGAGAAAGGCACCGAACAATTTTTAGATCATAAAAATGCAGACTTCTCAAGATATAAAAGATTAAAGGTTCATTTAAGTGTATGGGCGTGAAAAATGCGTTTAAACTTTTAAAACTACTAAATTAAAACTGTAGTAGAGTAAATAAATCAAGATAAGTCTCTGTCTACATAACACATCAGAAAAACTATTAAAAAACACATTGCTACGATAACATCACGATATACCAATGACTTATATAACCCAATAACCAAACAAAGTTAAAATAAGCTGTATACGCATGTACAAATGACTTAACAACGGAAAAATGATGCATACAAAAATTATATTTTTAGTGCTGATAAAATAAAATGACTAAAAATGTATACTTTCTGTCCTCAAAAACTTAATATAATAAATATTTCGTTGAGATAAATTCGATCCAGTTCATGCTCAGTTGCTGTTTTCTTCCTTTTGTCTCTCTCTCTCTACACCGTTACTTAGATTATTATATTTGTCTTTTATACGGTAAAGCATGGTATTCGCTCCGTGCAGTAATTTGAAACAACGCCACTTACAGGATAAAAGTTGTAGATACCAACTAACAAGAATACACAGAATCTTAAGGACAATGATATGTTATGAGCGTTTATTTCAACAATAATATATATTCAGCAACTGATGTAATTTTTTCGGGTGTTGAGTATACTACTGAGTCGATTAATGCATTTTCGCCACACAACCCGGTGCCCTAACTGGCCGCTTTGCTTATTAATTAAAAAAATAAAATAACACAAGCGCCAATCACAACACAACCTGGTGCGCTAACTGTCCGCTTTGTTAATTAATTAAAAAAATAAAATAACACAAGCACCGATCACCACATAACCTGGAGCGCTTACTGGCCGCTTTGTTTATTAATTCAATAAATAAAATAACACAAGCACCAATCCCCACACAACCGGGTGCGCTAACTGGCCGCTTTGTTTATTAATTAAAAAAATAAAATAACACAAGCACCGATCACCACACAACCCGGAGCGCTTTGTTCAACGATATAATGAATTCAAAGTTATTAATTAACAAAGCGACTAGTAAGGGCTTCAGGTTGCCTGGTAATTGGCCTTTGTGTTATTTTATTTATTTTATTATTAAACAAAGCGACCAATAAGCGCCCCCNATTTGCCGTGTTATATTTCATGAATAATATTTTAATATTATGTATATTTGAAGAAAAAAGACAACAGTTTTCACCCCAAAGTGGCACTGTCGGCGTTAATTAATAAGCATATAAAATTAACGCATATAGATGCTGTAATCATGATCTAATCTATACAAAGAACTAGAGTTCAGTTTTAATATAAATTATTTGATAAATGTTAAGGGGGTTATTACTATTCATCATATAATCAATAATTTTTAGCAAACAAATTATGAAGGTTATTGTTATATTATTTTCATTATACTCAAGTTTCAGAGATACGAGAAATACAGTTTTTGAGAAAAACAGCCTCTAAGCGGGTTGAAAAATTTTTCAAATGGAAATCGAACATATAATTCTATCGGCACAACTATATGTAGTGGATTGGAAAAAAACAGCATGGATGAATTGAATATTTAAGCATTGATTTATTACTTTTTTACATAATAATTATTATTTAAAGCATTAAATTAAAAAGTGGCCAGTAGGCGTTCCATGTTACTGAGTTATTTAGCATTGGGTTATTGGGTTTAATAGCTTGGGGTTTATTTTTTTATTATGTTAGAAATTCTGTTGAGTTATGTGGGTTTTTGTGTTTTGCTCCATATAGCCAATTTGAATTTCGCGCTACTTTGGATGCCACTTTCGGGAGCACTGCTGCATTTCTAATATAGTTTGTATGTACTTCCCGAAAGGGCACTCACACTTGCATCTCGGTGAAAACGAACTTGCGAGACTGTGAGTCAGAAGCAGATCACTGCAAGACCTACAATCACGTGGCTATACGTAAAATTTCAATTTTTCTTGGAATCCCGGGTTTCATCAAGCAATCATCATGCCAAGTGAGTGTAATCATGTTTTATTTAGAACCTATTTAAAGCATTTAAATTCGTTTAATACAAGTATTCAACTTTTTTGTTCTTAAGTCATGCACGCGTATGCAACATGGTGTAAAAGTATTTTAAAAGTTAACCTGCAAAATGTATTTTATTTAATGATTCATAAAAGTTTCTTTTCCTTTTTCCTGTTATTCATTTTTTTTACCTTTCACTAGATGATAACTGTATTGAGACAGACAATGAAATAAGGATGTACCAGACGCAGATTCAACTTAAAAATGATAAATGATAAATAAATAAATAAATGTTTAGGCATTATTAGTGGCGTGCAGCCTGTGATAATAACTGTTCCCTAAGTTTGTATATTTTCCAGTCATTTTTACGATATAACACTTGAAATTCATAATTTCAGAAGACGAAAGTTGTTGGAACTTGTCACTCTCATATGTTTAAAGTAATATCAATAAATTTTTATGCAGTATCAGTTGCGTGCAGCTCGTAATGCTGTATATACTCTAACTTACCGTATTTTTTGGTCATTTTTGTAATATTACACTTAAAATTAATATTTCCGGAAGACGAAAATCAATGAAACTTATAACTATTATATGTACCGAATAATATCACTCTAAGCTTAGACATTATCAGTATCGTACAGCTAGTGGTATCAGATTTTTTTGAAATGTTTTAAAAGGCTTTAGGAATTTTTACTGTTAATGCAGTGGTAAAGTTCAGACTGAAAATTTTAACTATAACTTTCACTGTAACGTTTAGTAAATTTTACCGTGGCGTTACAGTAATTTTTTCTTTACAGTAAAATTTATCCTTGCGTACAGCTATTTTAATTGAAATGTCTCGAAATTTTGGTTTGTTACGGTCATTGCCTCAATAAAATATTTAATATATTAAGTTTTCAAGGACGGGAAATGGACATTTTTTGTTATTTTATTCTTCTAAGACTAAGAATATAGTTTTGGTACGGGTCATTTTTCATTTTTTAAATCATTTGTACATGCGTATACAGGTTAGTTTAACTACAATACTATGATCTTAGTTCAATAGTTTGGTACGCTCAAACGCATTTTTCTCGCCCATACACTTGAATTAATCTTGAAACTCCTATATCTCGAGAAAAAAACATTTTTATGATCGTAAAAATTATTGGGTGTCTTTCTCATTACTTGTTAAAGCATTTTGAGCATTTAAATTTAAAAAAAAATAATAATAATTCTATTTCCGTTGCATGCAACGTTGCAAACTTTAGAGTCATGGATGTCCTGGGTCGTTCAGTTAAAGGCGTTTGTTGTATTCATTATTTTTATTTATTTTATGATTAAGAAGTTTACTGGATCGTTTGGTTAAAGGTGTCTCTTCTTTTGATTATTTATTTAGTAATTAAAAAGTACGGTGGAAAATTGTATCACAGTTGCATGTTGTACTTATTATTGATTTAATGATCAAAGAACGCATGAAGCCGTTTAGCTAAAGGGACGTAATGTGTTGATTATTTATTTAATAATAAAGATGCGCAATCGATTGTTTGGTAATAAGCGCGTGTAATATTGTTTATGTTTTTATTAATTAAAATTCACTTGTTCGTTCTGTTAAAAGTGGCCTGTTGTAGTAATTATTTATTAAATGATCAAGAAGCGTACTGGGTCGTTTGGTTAAAGGTGCCCGTTGTATTGTTTTCTTATTTAATAATCAACGACTCTACTGGTCAATTAGAATTTTATCATTTGTACAGCCTATTTGGTTTTAAGAGTGAGCCTTATAACTTTAATGACAATGTAGTTCCTACGAAAGTGTGATCTCACATAAGAGAAGTATGTAATAAATAAAAGCGTTAGTGATCTAATAAANATCAAAATGATAATATCAAGACAAAGCAATATTGAATAAAATTCGTAGTTACATTAATGCTAGATATGAATAATTACGTTAATGCTAGATATAAGGGCCTGATAAATGAAGCTTGAAAATTGCAAGAATTATTTATTTATGGCATGAGACGCATAGTTTTAAATATATGACTTGATATTTAAACAGCTTATTTTTGTTCGAAAAAGCATTGTAAAAATTAAAAATTAAAAAATCTTGTCGCCATCACTTAGATGTAAAAGAATAGCTGCTTTCACAATAAAAAATTATAACATAATTTTATCACAAATTGAAAAAAAAGATAGCTTTACGGTTGATAAAACAACTTACGAAAAAAATACTTAATAACTGTGGTTTTTCCGATTTACGGAATCAAACTACACTGCTGTGGCAAAAATACACGTGTGAATGTGTTTATCTAAATAGGCAATAAGAAAAATATTAAAATGGCTTTATCTAGTTTCGAATAAACGTAGAATAATTTCTTGTTCTCTTTCACCACCGCTTACTAAACCAACTTTAGTATCATTGACCTATATATTGTTATTCGAATTAATGAAAATTTTTTATTCCACACTATTAACAACGAAATTATTAAAATTTCTACAAAGTTTACAGTTAATTTTTAGCTTTATAATTTTTGAAAAACATTTTTAAGTATTCTGAATATAATGAAATTATGTATGCAAGGACATTTTTAAAACACAAGACTTACACACAATCATGGTAATTTGCTTCAATTTATTCATATATTTAAGTTTAGGCGTGTATGATATCGGCTTTGAGACAGGTTGGCTAGATTTGAAAAAAAAAAAAAAAAAAAATCGAGATAAGACTAATAAGGATGAAACTTAAAAAAATTTTCTAGTATTGTTGAGGCTCATTGTCTTTAAAGTTCTACCAAACTTTCAAGAGCTTCGAAAGTCTCTGAAAAGCGCTTAAAATCTTCAAGTCATTAAAAAAAGTAACATAAGAGACGTTTTTTCTAAATTTAACTGGCGTTAGTTTGATTTTTTACGACTTAATCTATAGAGCTGTAATTATTTTCAACGCAACTCATAGTGCTATGATTCTTTTTAGCGGAACTTATAGTTCTGTGGTTACAAATTTAAAATCATCAAGCACATGTTTATATCGTATCGCATACCTATACATATTTACTGAAAAAATTTATATACCGATGTATGAATCATCACAACAACAAAGTCAGCATGCCTATCTATTTTCTTTACAAGCAGTGTGAAAAAAATACATATAGAAGAAGAATAAAAATTTACTGTTATTTATTAGATTTTCTTATTTTTCAAAAATTCTATTAAAGCTGATATAAATCACGATATTTCAAGAAACATTAAATATAAGATCATACAATTGCTAAAGATGACACATAACAGGTAAAAACAAAAATAAAAGTAAAGTTATGGTAAAATAGAGGAGTGTTTTTTATTATACAAAAGAATTAATCTAACGAAAAATTATACTTTTTTCCTTCATTTACAGTGGGTATCAAAAAACAGTAGAATAAGACGTTTTTGAAAAGGGTGTGAGAAGAGAGGGTGTAGACATACTAACTCAAATCAGTAAATAATTTAGAAACATTTTAACGTTATGTTATTTAACATCCCATTGAGACTTCATATCTCATAAACTACCTTTGTGTGGAAAGTCATCATTTAATTAAATTTGTTGTTATTAAGACAGATGCGAATAAAACAAAAGAAACACGGATTAAAGTAACTGTAAAGTGGAGGTAAAATGTAAAAAAAAAAACTGGTATCTAAAAAAATTCTAAATTTTTGATCGAGGGGGTCAGGAATCAGTGTTTCTTGTCCCTATTATTAAGTATACTCGCAAAAAATTATATGTCAATTTAGAGGGTGTGAAGGAGCTGTGGAAGTAAGTATTCTATTTTGACCCTGCAATAAAGTATTCTTACAATACAATACTTTATAAATTTTTGTGGAAAGATGTGGGGAAGGGCTGTGAGGTGGATAAATTACTTTATATGCACCCTTTATTTTCTGAAAATATTATAAGTTATTGTGGGTGGATGTGGGGGGGGGTACTAAATTAGCGTGGGGGGGGGGTTCACACATTTTTGTTGGCTTAAATTCACAGAGCAATAAAAAGATTTTTCCCTTGTATCACCGAGGGTTGAGGGCAGGCAGTGGGAAGACTATTGTGAGTAAATGAGAAGGGTGTGTGAAGGGTCTTTTTAAAATAACAATTATATATATATATACTATATATATCCCTATACGTCATAGTTGTATTGAAAAGAGTAAGTGTCAGCTCCACCCACCCCCGCTGCCCCTCAGATTCCCCTCAATTCACATAGTTATTGGCCTGTTTTCACGTCGTTTTCAATCTAATTATTTTCAAACAAGCTCCCCCCACTGCCTCTCCGCTCTCTCCCCAAATACATATATTTATAGAGAATTTTACCCTCTGAAATATTAAAAAATGTATGTAGTTCAGTACGTAAGTCGCACCTCATATTGAAAAATACATGAAATTAGTACTCAAGTCACACCTCCTTTCTATGATTTTTATTTAATCACTGATCATAGGACCCTTTCTGTCTATTTTCTCCCACTTACTCACTGAATGTCTCTTAAATTACGTATTTTGTTTAACGTGATGTAACTATTACATTTTAAATAATCTATTTTTGATCCATGTCTACTTTTTCCAAAGATAAAATTGTTGATTTACTAAGGACTTTATTTACAAAAAGACGGAATTCAGAAAAAGGTATAATGGAAAAGACAAACACAATCAAGCTTTTGGAACGATAATTTATTCTGTTAATTTAGTATCGTGACATTTTATGTGTCATCTTAACCCATCTGTTTTTTTAAACACTTCCCACATTTTTTACACGCTTTTTTTCATGGTTCTTATGAATTATTAAATATCTGTTCAAATGTGATGATCTGGCTTAAGTATACGTAGTACCGAGCTACAATCAGGTAGTGGTGATAGCAGCTCTATTAACTAAAAAAAACATTTCTTATCCCATTTCAAAGTACAAAAATTAAAATAAAGAGTAAGACTTAGAAAAAAAAAAAAATCATTCTTATTTACTTTTATTGTTAGGAAACAATAATTCATATGGCTTTTTAAGGAACTTCTTAAGGCTTCGTTAAATAAGAAATCAAAACGTATTCCAAAAATAATGCAGCTATGACACAATCTGTCAGTGGGGCGTTGGCGCACGAAGCACGCAGAGGGGCGTATGCTCTAATTATATATACTTTTTTATATTAAAGACCTTTTACCTCCTACCTCCAATCCTCATATATATGTATATATATGTATAGATCTTTGGATGAGAAATAGAAAAAATGTATTCACACATGAATTTAATGTACAAGCAAATATGAATACATACAAATGCATCACGAACCTTATACAGAACCAAGTTCTTGTATAATTCATAAAGAATGTAAAAAAATTCTCCAAAATCTTCTACAAATAAAACTCTATTTTAAACGAACAGTTACCCCAAAAATAAAAAAAAATAAAGGAATACTTCTGAAAAACATGTTTATAAACTTGAAAGAAAAACTTAAGTTTTGATAGATAATTTGGTGGCTGAGCCATATAATCAATTCATTTTCATATAAAATGAATGTCATATTAACGTCGAATTTCGTAAACCTATTTAAGACATAAAATATATTTAAAACTATATACATAAAGGTACACAGAGTACACAGAAGTACACAGAGTATAGATCAAAATGATAATATCAAGACAAAGCAATATTGAATAAAATTCGTAGTTACATTAATGCTAGATATGAATAATTACGTTAATGCTAGATATAAGGGCCTGATAAATGAAGCTTGAAAATTGCAAGAATTATTTATTTATGGCATGAGACGCATAGTTTTAAATATATGACTTGATATTTAACAATGAAATTGCACATACTTTGCAATCCTCCTTGAAAAATAGTAAAAAAAACTTTATAAAAGGTTTGGAATACAAAAAATGTCTTGAAAATTTTTTTTCTAATGGTAAGTATAAATTTTAATTTTTTATAATTATTTCATATTTGTCTATTACAACCCATTTGTTGTAGGGCTCTTTATAACATAAATAATATGGGATGCCTATTACTTAAAATGTTTAGAAATAAAAAGGAAGATCTTTCCAAAATTATTCACTTAACAAAAATCCAGTGTGTGTAAAAAGAAATGTCTCCATGCGAAAATACTGGTTTGTAAGCTACCGATTACTGCAATTTTCTCAAAAGAGAAGAAAAAGTACTACTGAGTCTTATGAGTCACCTTATAATTTATCTTACGTAATTCTGACAAAAGGATCTTAAGTAGAAACTCATAGATTAAGATAAACCTTCAGAATAATGTAACAAAACAAAGTACTGCAAGGGGGCACTTCTATCACCTAGAATTTATAATATAGGCTTTACATTTATATTTGTATTCTTCTATTTATTATATTTTCTTGTAATAAAAAATCCGTCCAATAGACAATTCAAGGGTACACATTTTTTTAAATATATACATGTATTTCATTTATAAAAATTTCCTATTTGAAACACGAAAATGCTAATTTGAACGCCACGCGCGGGGAATGTGCGTCTAGTACGTTAAGAAAACGCTAGAGCGCGTTCACCTAAACGAGGGAAAACCTGCTACTCAAAAGGAAAGAACGCTGGCATAAGAGGCACTGGCACGCAATGTAAAAGAGTCCTCTTCCAGCAAACCTGGGACGCGGCAATCCACGGTCACCCAGACCTGGAACTCTCTCGTGCACTGGTACTTTACCGCGACGAGCACAAGGTGAGAGAAAAAGACCAAGTACGAAGGCCAAAAGCTAAAAAGTAAGTTTGTACACTTTTGACTAAGTGTAAAATAACTTAGTACTATTAAATTACTTTTGGATGATTTTTAACTTCATTAATAATAGTTTCATAGCCATCTAAAAAAGGATGAAATGGTAATTAGCATTTTCCCCACTATTGATATTATATTTTTATTAAAAAATTTAAATATCTAACAAAATCACCCAACTTTACAAGGAATGAATTTACAAAGCGTAGTCGGTAAGCAACATAAACATGAGAATTAAATACTATTATCAAAAAAAAGTTTTGTACTACCATAAAAAAAAATCGTAAAAAAAAAAAAATTCTGCTGCGAGCGAGATTTGAACCCCAGAATGCTCAAAGCAAAATTACACAATGCGGTACTTAGTTACCTTGACTACCAACGCACTCTTTTCTTTAGCACTTACAGTGACACATGTTTATCGTGAAGCTCCAGGGTTTAAGCTTAAGTATTAGTTTATTTTTTCTTTATATTGATAATTGTGTTAAAGTTTGGCCTACAAGTAGAATTATTTTTCTAAATATTTTCACAATTACTTATTCTTATTAGAAAAGTTACATGTGTTGAAGAAT
>NW_019379516.1:216400-248041 GCF_000648655.2 Copidosoma floridanum | reverse complement strand
TTTCACCTCTCCCTGCTCACTCAGCTTTTAAGAACTTTTGTTGGTGAAAGCCTCAAAATAGCTGTTGACCTTCACAATGTTTCACATAATAAAAACATAAATTTTTTTTTTTTTTTATACATTAGTGATTATAAAAATTTTTGTGGATTAATTTTTTTTTATAACTGGGTAACCGTGGCAGCCTATTGGCCTAGTTTCTAGGGCAACTAACTCATCACCTATGTGTGAAGGAGTATTGCCGCACACATTTCCAAACTCTATACTGATGTCATACCTAATTCATGGGAACAGTGTGAATATCTCCGGTAAAACACCTTGACAATTAACCTGACACTTTCTGCACCAATGGTGCATTAGGTCCACTCGCCACTGGGCTTTCCCCAGAGAAGACTCCGTATTTCATAACGTCTACTCCCCGCCTGCGCCGGTTAAGCCAAAACTCTTTGCCGAAGCATCAGATTCAGGCTAATAGGCATCCTCAAAGAGGCCCCACGTTTCAGGGACCACTTCTCACCAGTAAGGCCAGCAACCACTGCCTGGTGCCGGGCATCAGATCCCCTAATCTCTACCAATAACCTAAACACTGTTTTGCATTCACGCTGGTCCGTAGACCTGTGGAGTAAGAAAGAAACACTAAAATTACTAACCGGAAATCGAAACCACGACTGCTAGAACGGCGTTGTATCAGTAAAATGAACGCTTACCACTGAGCCACTACCGGTCTCCTGTAGACTTATTTGAAGCATAACCATTTTTGTAAGCGTTTTTACTTCGCTTGTACGCATATTATCATTAGCTTTAAGAATAAGAGTTTTTTTTACAGGCTTATAATAAGAATAAAAACGTTTTACAATATACACTTCATTCGTCAACATAATATCTTTTAGTTTCATAGCTTTTGTGCGATTTTTCCGATTGTCATGGCTTGCAGTTAAATTTGACAGTAAATCAAGCAATTAATAGTTATTATTTCTACTGAACAGAATTATCATCCTAATTTTTTATATGCAATCAAATATTTTACGTATAGGTGCTAAAAGGTTAATGCAAATCAAATAAAGGTTAAATTTGCATTTTCTTAGAAAACCATAAGAAATTTTTTAATAAAATTTTTAACCTCTACCAGTGTGTTAATTTTTTAGTTCACTTCCTCGAATTAGTATACGTTGCATTACTGCAGTGTCGCTATCTTTTGTTTTTTTTCGCTACTACGGCTCATTTAAAAATATGTCAATTCCAGTGAGTATGTAACAATAACCTTTGTTTTCTCTATCATAAAAAAATATTCAAAAGGAGAAAGCTGGCTATATTGGATCCAATCTTCGTATGTAAAGTTTTTGGAGTAAATAAATACGATAAGGTGGTTAATATAGCTCCTCCATTGTGATATTCTTCTTGCAACCCATCCTTGTTAATGTCTCGTAAGTGAATACGAGGAAATATCATAAATACAACCAGTATATTCTTTTGCTCTAACTATCTTCTGTATCTTCTGCAGTAATGCTGAAAATCTTAGATAATGCCTCTTTTGAAGTATTTATTTCCTGCTCTAAATTTTGCTATTTCTGAATCAATGAATCATTCAAATTATTCAATATTACCTTAAGCTTGTCTTGCTCATCAACTAAAACTTTCCCTTCTTTCTAAAAACTACTAGGATTTGTGGCACCGTTCAAGTTTATTACTTCTGCAACATTGCATAATCTTCTGTTTTGTAAATCCTGCTGACCATCAGCAGTGAATTAATATCCAATACCAGGAGAACCTTGGCTTCTGCCATCAGTCTCACTAAGCTTAAGTCCGAACACGTCGATGCTCATTGCGATACTGACATGAATTTACCTATAACCCAGTATATGAATGTACCCTCTTTTTTGTAGCTCTTTAATAATCGACATGATCTTATTATCATGGCTTAGATTTCCTGCCAATATTTTAGTGATGAGTAAGTGGAGACGATCCACCAACGCATTTAAATCGTCCCAGTGTACATAACCCACTAGGCTGCTGCTGTTGCATTGGTTTAGCAATTCTATAGTGAGGTAACAATGATCCTTCCTTTTTACTCCCGATAAAATAAAATATCAGAGCTACACTTTTATTGAATAAATCACTATTATGCGTTCGAATAGATATTGTCTTACTAAATCAATTCTGATGTGTACTTAAAAATTCCAGAAGTACATAGTATTTATCCAAAACATTTTAGGTAACGTGATTTGTATTAACATATTTTTTCACGAGTAGTTCTAACAATTACACAGTCATAAAAATAATTCTTATTTCGTTAATCCTTATTTTGTTGTTAACCAAATTTATTGATAAATTTAAAAACTTGCGGTTTCTATCTTCTTTTCAAAGCCCGTAAACAAAATCTAAAAAATCTATTTAAATTCTATTAACTTCTTATATCGATGGGTTAATAAAAGTGTGTTTATGATCATTTTCCGTTTGATTGCGAAAAGTGACATTTATATTATCATCATTGATGTCACTTGGACTGGCAGTAGACTCAAACATCGTATCTTTATTATCACTGTACAATTCCTTTTTTTTTTTATTTATTCCATGGGCAGATTTAGCGTTAAAGTATTATTAAAATAATCAGCAACTACTAAATAACTTCTTTTGAGCTAGGTAAAAACAAAGAAGAGACCGTGTACTATCTTGCGTACAGTCGTTAAAGCTGCATCACGAAAAATAAATACCAAAAACAAAGATGCTCACAAGGTTATTACTTTGGTTTTAAAAGAGGCACGTAGTGTAGTTAAGAGAGTAGGTGGTGAGAAAAGTGTAAAAATACAATGTATTTCACCTCTCCCTGCTCAATCTGGAAGTGCACTATCTTTAATACCATAATTTGCAGGCTTGAGTATAACCATTCTACTAGCTCATGGTGTAGCTGGAATATTAAAAAGTATAAGTGCAAGTAAGGCTGCTAAACATCACTTGCAAGAAAACCAAAGACACAATTGAATGACAGAGGCTATTGCACTCCAAAAAGGTCTTTAACTTCAACCGTATGAAACTGGATAAGGTATCTATTTTAAGCTACATGCCCGAATGCAAGATGGATGAGCGAAATGGACTAAACAGAAGAAAAAAGAATCTGAATCAAGTAATAAAAAATAGTGATCCATTAGAGAGGAGAACATCAATTATCAAAAAAATATGGTAGATAGAATGGGTCATCTGAAGGTTCTTTGCAATTGTGATAATTAAATCACATAGTTAATACGTAAGGCTTTCGACAGCTAGTAGACGATTTAGTTTTCAAGAAATTAGCTGTACAACTAATATATTCTAATGGTAAATCTATAGTATTTCTCTTTAAAGATCCACTTGTATAGCAATGATTTTAGACAAATAGAAAAAAAAAACTCATGGATGGAACGCTGTTTTTATGGTTTACCACTGGAGTTGGAAAGTTTTTTTTGTACAATACTGTAGGTAGAACTCTACTAGAACACCTGCACAATGCTAGTAAAGTTAATGTATTCGGCTCCTTGACGGTACAATGGTTGAAAAGATTCAAATTCAAAGTTCGTAATATTACTGATGTAGGCTATCCTCTAACTGACAAAATAAAATCAGCTACTGTTTGCCAACATCATAATGGGGCGTACAAGCCCAACTGTGTGCATCACAACGTTAGACAATACAAATTTTTCCTAGATTCGTCTGAGTCCATGAAATAGATTTAAATCATATTTATAAAACTGAAATAATTTACTTTTACTCTTTCAAATATTGTCTTATGAATAATTTTGATTATAGATTTAATTTTTTTTTCATTTCATTGTAAGAATTTTTTTTATTTTTTTTTTCAACTTTGATTAAGAGTTCGGAAAAGGGGTGAAAGGGTACTGAGGGTAGTCAACAACAGCAGTAGAACAAAAACACGCGGACGTAAACACAAGTGTGCACCAAATGTGACAGCTTTTATATGCTGCTACTTTACAGTAATACGAAAGTAGTAGAGTAAAAGTCAGTAGAGACTCTCTACTCATACTGCGCAGTAATGTACGCAGTACAGAGTGGAGGTATTAGTGTCCGTTAAAACCTATGGTACTTTAAACTGAATGGGACTTATAACTCACTGGTTTAATAGTTGATAATTTAAAAGAATACACCACAAACAGAAAACTGTCCATTACTTAACGTATTCAAAAGGAAGACCACTTCAGCGTGACTACACCGACACAGACGATTACCGATAGATGATACAAAGTACCCGACTAAAAACAGATAATAAGAATCCATAGATACTTTCGATGAAGATAACACACCCTTAATAAACTATGAAAAAAAAATTAATAAATCAAAGTAATGAATCTAACTTAATGCTACTACCTAATTTATTTCTGTTTCTACCAACAAATCAACTCAAAATAGAACATGACAAAATGTACTTAAGTCCCAGCTGTAGTCGCACCAAAACATGATTTTTAAATTAACCAAAGCTTATAAATAACATGATTACTACCAGACATTGTCTTACGTATAAAACATTTTATTCTTACGAAGTGTCATCCAGTCATATCTGCCTCAAGACTGTTGAGAACGATTGGTACACTTTAATCATTGAAAATCAAACAAACCTAAAGTAGGCCAAATACTTGTGACACCCTACGGATGGCACAGTGTAATGTCCATAATCATTAGTTAAACCTTCATTTCTTACTTCCATATTAAGCAAAGTCGCGAAAACCGTTGTAATCGCTAACCGCGAAAACTTCTTAACCGATCGGGCTGAAATTTTGCATACTGATTACTGACACTTCCTAGATGGTTTTGGTATAGTTTTCATCTTGAAAAAGTTAATAACAAGAGCAGTTAATAGGCTCAAAAATTTGCAAAAATACGTGAGCTTTTTACGATAGTTCAGTAGAATCCGATGGGGGCGTGGGCGTAAAATCGAGCTACCTACAATAGAATTGAGTCAGTGTCGTTGTAATAGGGCCAAGCGTCTCAGCGATTGCCTGTCGTTCACCAGTAGTACATCATAAATAGAGTTATTAGACGTGTAGCTGGGTATCCCGGCTACTGACGACATTTTTCTCAGCAGGGCAAGCAACCAACGTCTAATTCCACTATGAACCACCAGGATTGCCAAGTGTCACCAATTAAAAAAATGTTCTTAACGATAACGTCTCCAGAGGAATACCAGAAGATGTGTCTAGCCAGACCCCAAACTGCTCTAACACTTCAGAATTTTAAAGCTGTTTAACCATCTAGCTTGTTGCCGTCAGAGAATTTCTTACAACAAATGCAAGCCAGGGAAGACAGCCCTGAGAAGTACGGACAGCCACAATGGTCTCCTTTTCAGTGGTCGTCCTAAGTCCCAACGGCATACCCACAGAGAAAGTATTCTCCAGGCCAAGTTTCACCACTAACGGTGAACGGTTGGTTATCTGGGGAACAACCCTAAGACAAGATATTTTTTGGTCAGTGGCGTACCTCTCTCCAGCACGGTCTCCATACGCAGAGACTCCAAGGGGAAGAGTCAAGCTACCCGCATAGCCAGCAGAAGTCAGCAGTTATCAATAATAATGCTGATAATAATAATAATAATAATAATAATAATAATAATACCAATAAATAGCTTGAAGTATCACTACTGGTCCTTTTCAGGGCCATTATAAGTATTTGCGTTTACTACTTAACCATCAATCTTATAGGTTCTTTTTAGGACCACCTAACGTTAAACTACCTTGCCAACATGTATATTTTCACTACTATATCCGGCAAAGATTCGTCAACCAAAAGACTATTTAAAGCCATCCACTGTTAAACCAAGTAATACGTCTACCAGTGACGTCACTGGTAGACGTCTCGAGGAGAGTTAATCGTCGCAAGGCTGGAAACCCCAGCGACCGACGACCCTATATCACCCTTTTAACTCCAAGCATTCAACCAGAAATCACCGATGCTCGCCAACGTATGTGCTGCTAGGCGAACCTAACAGCTATAAAGGAAAAATTAACGAGCAAACGCGTCAGTCTCCAACGGGCAAGCATCAGGAACCATTCTCCCCACCTTAGAGAGCCAAAACAACTGAGCTCTGCACAAAAGGATTTTAGACACAAACGTCTTTGGCGTAATACTAGGAGACGTTGGGAAAGAGCTTTACAACTAGCTTAAACACTTTTAACCATGCCTATGATCACAAGAGAGCGAATCAAAAGAAAAACTTCGAATGCTTTAAATGTTTTCAGAACATTCATCGAGATTAAAACAGCAGCGTCAAAATCGACAATTGAAAAATCCATTACGTGAGAAATTAGCTTTTGTTTGTACCCTCACAGTAATTTCTTAGATCTTTTAGATATTTAAATTGGTAGAATATGTATTTATATTTTTGTGGCGATAAAAAATGTAAGGATTAAGCTACAGGACTTGGTTGCTCTGGTAATAAAGTTGTGAAATAAGAGAAAAAAAAAATTTAATTATATATTTTTTGCGAGTTTTGAATCTTTAGGGCCAACGATTATTTTATGGCATAAGGAACTCACGGTACTTTTTAGCATGGTTATATTTTTTTACGTTTAATGGCTTATCATTTGACCAACTTAACTGTATGGATTCCGAACAAATAAATTTTTTTTAAAAGAAGACTTTTTTCTGGGAAGTGTCAGGAACAGACGTAAAATTTTTAACTGAAAACGTTTTACATCACATTTTAACACACTATGGTGTTCCACTTAGTGAGTCTCAAGCAAAGCCATGATGGGGGCTGCTACTAACTTATAACTACAAAAAATCTTTTTTAAGATTTTCAATCTTTTTAAAAGGTAATTATGAGACGAAATCCAAAAACATTTCGTACTTCAAGAAGGGGAGATTTTACAGATAATTTAAAACAAGGACTAATAACTGAAACATTATTATAAATATTCGACAGGATACCTATACTAATTACCATCTGTTACAAGGAAGATTTCCAAAAACTGAAGATTGTACCATAATAATACAAACACTAAACGACAGCTCTGTTGAGAGACATGAAAGAATAAATTCAACTTTTTAAAAAATAAGAGAACGATTTTATTGGCCTAGAAGAGAAATTATATTTTTAATTATGTTCGCAGATGTAGTAAACGTCAAGACATAAAAATTGAACGAATGAAAACAAAAGAATCCTTGGTGCTCTCAGAAACGCCTATTGAAGCCTTCAATAAAGTTTCTATTGATGCTGTTGATAAAATAAAAATGACACCAAAACGAAATTTCCAGTCGTTAGAAATACAGTGTAATTTGAATAAGTACATCACATTAGCCCCTTTACCAGATTTAAGATCAAGCAAGCTTTAAGATATACTTGCACAAAACCAAATCTTAGTTCTAATCGAATTTTACTTTCGCTGACTTTTTACGCGCTTATTTAGAAACACATAACGACTAGGACAATTTGGCCAAATTTACAGCGTTTATATATAACACGAGTGTACATATAGCAACAAGTTTTACTCCTTATAAACTAGTATCCGGAAAAGTATCAAAACCGTCTTTAAAAGTAGCTAAAGATAAAAGGTGCGAACTCATCCATTACATTTACTAGATCTTATTAAGCGACTTTCAGGAATGCCAATTTTGGCTGGGAAAAATCTAATACAAATAAAAATGCAAGCAAAATCAAGATATCAAAAAAGAAATAAAGCTTTTAAATGTTGAACTAGGAGACTACGTGTAGGTAAAGAAAGATGTGCGTACCTATAAATATGATCGATACTATAGTGAATCCTTTAAAGTAAAAACGGTTTAAGAAGGAAATAATGTATTACTTGAGTAAGACGATGGTGAAATCGTAACACACGGATAAGTTAAGACTAGCTCTCTAATAGTATCCTAGTAAAAATAAAATTCTACATGTCTTCTGGAAAAAACAGGTATGTGGATTTTATTGGCCATATTTATGATAGTGGTGCTTGAAGATTGCACAGATTTAAACTATGTCAATCATGGCAACTATAGTATAACAAAACTGGAAATGAGCCCTGCAATATATGAGCAACAAATCGGTATTTCAAAAATTAAGAAAGCTTACTGGAAGATAGTAATCTGGCTTTATATAAATAAATTCTTATTGGAAAACACACTGTAACGAGGCAAAATGGCCTCTATATTCCAAAATGCTCTCGCTGATGCAACGTGTATACAAAGAGCATTAATTTAACGCTTCTCCGAACTATTTGTTTTTCGGGAGCTGTATACACGCTGAGAAGAGGGGACGAGGACGCCAAAGGACAAATCGTTGAGATGCAGAGACGAAACAGCGCCAGCAGAAAGAGACAAGGACAGTGCGAACACGACTACCGAGACACAGCAGCTGCTATGTATGAGAGTGACTGCGAGAGGAGATACGTGGCGGCAGCAGTGGCGGCGGCCATTGCTCGAGCAAGAGATCGTAAGTCAGTCGGGAGTACAGCCTCAAGCTGCACACTTAAGCGCGAGCAGCGAGAGCTTGACAGGTTTTCGTGGCGAGAGTTGAAAGAGAGAGAGAGAGAGAGAGAGAGAGAGAGAGAGAGAGAGAGTTTTTGAGGAGGTGCGTTGGGTGTTGAGAGAAGAGAGAGGAGCGTGCATGCGAGACGGAAAGCTGCTGTGTTCTCCGAGGACGACGAGGTCTCCAGGTCGAGGACTACGACCGTTGAGAGAAGAAGAAGAAAGAGAAGTGAGAGAGAGAGATAAAAGTTTGGGTGAAGCCGCAGGACGAACGACCCGCTCGAGGACGCCGGACAACATCATGCTGGGTTAGACTCGCGGACGTTTGACTAGGAGGTGAGGCTAGAGAGAGAGAGAGAAGTAGTGTGTAGCGTAGTATCCCCTTGTGGGGATTTTGTAACACTGCTTCTTGACCTGAAACAAAAAGAGGCGCCGACGAAGCGTTAGCAAATCTCGATCGCGTTCGTCACCGTTGTCCCTCTCACCTCTTGGGCTTCTGCTCCTGAAAAAGGGGGATTGGCGCGGGAGTTCTCCCGTTCTACGGGAAGAACTATTAATTCACACACAACAAATACCTTTCACTGTTTCTTTTATTAAACGCTCCTCTCTCTTCTCTCAACACCCAACGCACCTCCTCAAAAACTCTCTCTCTCTCTCTCTCAACTCTCGCCACGAAAACCCGTTAAGTCACCGAAGCTCTCGCTGCTTGCGCTTAAGCGTGTTACTCTACTCCCGACTGACTCACGATCTCTTGCTCGAGCAATGGCCGCCGCCATTGCTGCCGCCGCGTATCTTCTCTCGCAGTCACTCTCATACATAGCAGCTGCTGTGTCTCGGTAGTCGTGTTCGCACTTTCCTTGTCCTTTTCTGCTGGCGCTGCTGTGTCTCTGCATCTCAACGGTTTGTCCGTTGGCGTCCTCGTCCCCTCTTCTCAGCGTGTATACAGCTCCCGAAAAACAAATAGTTCGGAGAAGCGTCAAATTAATGCTCTTTGTATACACGTTGCATCAGCGAGAGCATTTTGGAATATAGAGGCCATTTTGTCTCGTTACAACACTCTTAAGAAATAAAAGAAAAATTTCAACATTGTACTATACAATTTGGTTATCCTTATTGTACTCGTCATACAGAAATAGATCTTATGAATTGAAAAATAATTCAATTAGAAAATGTTAAGGCAACAGTCTTGAACATAATAAATACCGTAGGAATCCATGAGTGAGATATTGTTATTTTACGTTTTAGCCTGAAAACGAAAAGATTTACACCGTTCAGAATTATTGATAGTACTGCTGAGGGACTCTTTGACAAAGTCTCAGACGACGATATAAAAGTTATGATTACTAACATTTACAATTTTCATGCCGATCATAAAAAAAAATATTAAATTATATAAACAAAATAGCCATATTTTTGCAGCTGAATTCAAAGACCCATATAGCACTACGAAACATCATAGAGTATATTTTAAAAGAAAGTGTTTATACATTAACTTGAGGACAAGACTGTACTATCAACAGATATCGAAAATATTAATCAGCTTTTTTTTAAAGAGCTGGAGCTACCTTAGACCATATAATTTGTCCCCATGAAAATCTGTTTTACATCTTGCATAATTTACAAAGAGGCCGAACGCATCTAAAGTTATTCTCTCCAAAGATATTTAGAACAATAGGCCAGAATGTAAATAACCTGGTAGGAAACCTAGAGTTTGAAGCACCAATAGAGAATCTTTATGTGAAGTAAATACTCTAAGCAGATGTAGTGAATCAAGATAATGAAACCATGGTAAAATTACATTTGCCACTTGCAGATCAAACCCTTTGCAATCTTTGTAGACTTTATTTTGTCATGATACCCCAACCATGATAAAACGGATCTGCTTCCATAAAATTATCGTACTTTCACTTAAAAGTTGCAGCAGACCATAAATCAATATAATGAAACAGTATACGGTTTTATACATTCTTCTACGGAACCATTAAAAGAACTGTATTCCCTCAACGAATGTGAAATTCTTATGCTACTAGAAGAATTGAAACACTGTAAAATTATATTTACATTTACAACAGAAAGTAAATGGTTTTTCTGATTTGCTTATAATTGATGGTTATTCTTGACATCTAATAAAGAGCAAACACTTAATAAAGAAGAAAAATTCAGACACCTTGTACTTTTCAAATAAAATCCACCATTCGTCAAACGGAAAGGATTTCTTCATCAAAATCACTAAGAGATGGAATAAAAGATACACAAAATATTGACTCAAAAATACTTATATGTCTTCTACTATGTGATGCAGTAAAAAAGGAAGAAGACGGGGCTTTTTAAATAATTTTTTTTATATTCGGAACCCCAGAATATAGCGACGATATTATAAGTCGACAAGGACGGCTATCCCAAGGATATATAACATACATTGACCCTTGAACTGCTATTTCAGAATTGCAGAGGTATAAACACAAATATCGTACGAAATACGCCACACCCATTAAAAGGAGCGCAAAATACAAAATGAGAACGAAATAAACTTATTCTTTTGTTAACAATATGTTGAGTTAATGACATATTAAAGACATGTTATGACATGCAGAAAACAACAACGTTTACAAATTTCAGATATGAACTTTTGACAAAACCACATATTTACAAGAGAAAATCAATAGTAGCAGAAAATAAACCCAATAATTCAATGCTACCATTGAACAAGCTGCATCTTACATCAACAAAATACATTACTTAGTGTTAAGATTTTTATTTTAAGGCTTACAAAAAAAAATCTACATTTAATGTAAATATAAATATTACGGGTTAAAATTTTACTTAAGGGTACGGATACCACATAACTCTTTTGCTAATCACACCTTTCTTATCCTTCTGTAAAAAATAATATTATTAGTAATACTAATAGTAATAAAAATCTACAAAATGTTTTAATTATTGATAGCACAAAATATATTATAATAATATTCATACATATATCTGTACTACTCCATACTTATTACAACACATTTTTCACAGTAACAGTAAGAAACAGAGATAATTAAGGCTAATCAGGAACCAAAAATTCTCGAAGTGATGGCTGAAGGACAGAGTCTCCGTATGTTATCACAAGAAAGTTACAGTCAACTAATAATAAAAAATATTTACAATTTTACGAAACTATTGAACCCATGGAAAAGGAACCCAGTGCTGTAGAGTGCTTAAATTATCAATCGAACTTCAGTTCACTACGAAAGACCAAAAAAGCAGTGAAGTAACGAATAGTGCCAACATTAGCAGCGCTAATTGACACACAAACCCAAGTGCTAAAACAGATTAATAAACTGACAATAACTTCAGAAACTCTGGCAGATAATTATAGAGAAGAAAATGCTTTAATATTACGATTTGTACGAGTAAATTGTAACAGAACTAAAATAAGTGTACTCGTGAGAAAACCATATTACGTCAACTACATGCTAAATTTCTTCGGACCTACATGTCAAATCAAAGAGATTTATTTCTCAACTTTGGAATAATAGCGAGTAGGTGTACTTGTACTATAGATTAGATACAACAATACTATGTGAGCCAATAATATAAAGCACAAGGTGATCTACTTCATCTACTAAACATCTATAATTTTTTTTAGGATCATTGACCTCTGGGTCGGGAGCAACTAAGGCTGACACATTTTTTTTTAATATCAGTCTTTTTGGTCTTAACAAGAACTCATTCAAACTTCATGAAAGACTTGTAGGACCTGTAATCAAGTAAATTCTGAAGGAATAAAATATAGAAAGAGTCATCGAAGAAAAAAACTTACAGAAAAAGATACAAATAAGTTAAAACTTTGTTGTAAGTTTTAATTGTCTTTACTTCATAAGGTCAAAAGTCAAAGTATCATAATTTTTTTAGCTAAAGTATAATAATTTTTCTACCTACATATATAACACTAAAANATAAAAATCTATACGTATTTATTACTTCCCGAAAGACTCAGACATTAATTATATTATTTTTCTGATTTAATAAAAGCGTCTCTCAAGTACGATTTATAAAAATTCACAAAATAGCTATTAACCGCATAAATAAACTTCTTGTTGTTCTAAAATCTGCGTCCTACAAGAAATTTTTTAAGCTTAGAGAACAGGTGGTAGTCACTGGGTGCTAGATCTTGTGAATAAGGTAAATGCTTACGCATTTCAAACTATAATTTGCAAATTTTTCCTATTGCAATAACTGAAAAATGAGTCAGAGCAGTGTTATCACAAAACAAGATTTTTTTGCCCACCCGCGTAAAGAAATTTCACCCTTGGAAAAGTTCTAATCATGTTTATTGATGCCAAGTCAAGCCAAACTTGTGCAATGCGAAATTGCCGTGGTTTTTACAGTTTATTGCACTCATGATATAAGTTCTGCTGAACTTGGCATTTTTTTTTAATTTTACTTAAAAGTAATTGGGCCCATGGCATAACTTTTGTCAAGCTTGACGATTTTTTTTCTGTACAAAATTTTGCTCATAACGCAACTTGTTATGAACTTGCCAAATTTTTTGTTTTGTTTATAATATCATGTCCATGGCACAGCTTGAGCTGTACTTGGCAAAGAAAATTTTTTTTAATCGTGCTCATGGCATATTTTGTGTCTAACTTGGGCAAAATAATATATAAATACAACATCAAATTTTGATATAGAGCATGACTGTATTTTAATAAAAAACTACAAATGCAAATATTTCAACATCCATTAGATGTCCTTTTCAGGGCTACATGCTATTAAAATATAGAAATATTTAACGATAATGTTAATAAAAACAAAAATTTTACTTTATTAAAAATGTACAATACCCATACATCCAGGAGGATAACACACAATTATCGCGCACGAAGTCCGCAAATAAAAAATTAATCATACATAGATAATTCATGATAAGACGCTGAACAACAGAACTGCATAATTTGTACATAAAAACTGACATTTTAGGTTAGAGAACAGAAACATGGAGTTATAAGCTATAGAGGTTTAATACTAGGTAAGGGACCAAAGAGAGACGATGTAAAGAAACTTAGTATAAGATGATATACAAACAGTTTTACACATGTAATACACATAAAATTAGGTCCAAAAAATTTTTCAAAGTCCAAAAAAGTGTTTAGATTTATTAGAATGCAGGGCTATGCATGTCTAGGATCATTTTTTAAGCTGATCGAACATGTTTACTCATGCGATTATTCAGTTGTCTTTTGCTCTGGCCAATAAAACAAGTTTCACACTTACAGAATACAATATAAACAATGCCACTAATCTCCTCCTTTGGTGTTGTGTCCTTACCTAATCTAAAGGTAACTATTACTAAGTGTTGGAAAAACTAACTTTAATATTATGTGTAAAAAAATTTTTTTTCAAAGATCATGCTCTAATAGCTCAAAGAATGAAAGTACTATTTAGGAAAGTCTAGTAGAAGGATACTCTGTGCATAAAGTATGATAGTAATAATAACCAATAATAACCAATAATAATAATAACCAATAACCCAATAACTCAATAACCCTTGTAGTTCTTACCACTCAAACGTTTAAATGTTCTATGGAGCATACTAATCATAGCTCTAGTATACTTTTCTACAAAAAAAGGAATAATAGGCATACAAAGCTCAGATTCTCCTTATCTCTAAAATATTTTTTGTTCTAAAACAAGGGTGAGCAAGTTTAAATACTTTAATAATCATGGAAAAAATTATTGCTTTCTCCTGAGCCACCGGATTATGCAATAAAAAATTGAGACATCTACAACAGACGGATGGTTTGCGATATAAGTCAATTATACATGGAGCCTCGAGAACTCCGGTAATTGAAGTTTCTAAAAAAGGAATCGGCTTAGTTTTCTTGTTCGAGTGTGAACTGAATAAATGGATGAAAGTTATTAATGACTTTCAGTACCTGTTGAATATCATTATTATTATTAATTCAAAAACAATCATCTACATATCTTATATAAGAGAGAATAAACTGCACACATCTTGGAATAATGAAAGTCTCAAGAGAGTCAAGTGCTATTTCAGCAATCCACGGGAATCAACAACCTTCCATTGGTGTGCTACAAGTTTAAAGGTTTGTTATCTCACTAAATGTATAATAGTTGGAATGGATTAAGAATTTAAAACAATCTAAGAATTCTTTTTTATCTATAGCCAAAAGATTCACAAGAGAGCCCAACTTGCTGTTAACACAACTTCTGACAAGTGAAAAAGGCAAATTGGTATGAAGTGATACCACATCAAAAGAAACGAAGGAAAAACCACAAGAAACAATGAGTTGATGAAGTCGATGACGTACTTCATAGGAATTCTTAACTGAATACTGTGATCTTACAAAAAGTTGATAAAAAAAGCATAGAACCACTTATCCAAGCCGTATGTGGGTTATCCAAGAAAAGACTATCAATCTCACAGGCATACCACTCTTATGGACTTTGACAGTATTATAAACCTTAGGCAAAGAACATACATTGATTCCATCCAAGGACGGCTCTAAAATTTCAGCATCAAGGAAGACATCTCTTTGAGTCCAAAGATCTACATCTTCTTCTTAACAGACTTAATGAGAGATGAAAGGATCTTTTTTCTTTTTGTTTCATTTACTATCTCGTAATAAGTGGGATCAGACCAAACTTACTCCATATTATAAACAGAGTCTGCCCTGTAGATGACAACTGTAGAACCACCGTTATCTGCACCAGTAACAAACAACTTCTTATGATGCCTAAGGAACTGTCTTATGATTCCCAGACAACCAAAGATAACTTTTTCAAAATATGTTTTAATATTATAACTTTAAGTATAACTTTCCATTGTTGGCAACAACACCTTTAAATGCTGACAAAAAAGAAACTCTAATCTTTGAAATGAAAGAATTTGATATTAGTGTCGATACAATAGCCTTAATAAAATTAACAATCATATTTAAATTTAAGTTGGTAAAAAAATTAATCTTGGACCAAGTCTAAGAATAAATTTCACTTAGTCAGGAAGGTCAACATCTGTTATACTATTGAGAAATGTAGGAACACGCTAGGGAACTTCAGTAGAAGGGTACTCTGAGTATAAAGTATGAGAATCTACCTTGTAGTTCTTACTATTGAAACGCTTAGATGTTCTACGAAGCATACTAATCCTATCTCTAATATATAGTATGTATATTAGAATAATATATATGGTATCTACATAGTTCTTCCATTCTCTGAGTCAGAGCATTATCTTAAAAAAACTTTTCCACGCACACTACCAAAGTTATTTTTTCTATTACTTGTGAGTTATTAGTTACCTTTACGTTAGGTAAGGACACAACACCAAAGGAGCAAATTAGTGGCATTGTTTATATTTATTCAGTGAGTGTGGAACTTAATATATTGGCCAGAGCAAAAGACAACTAAATATTCACATGCATGACTATATTAGATCAGTTAATAAACATTATCCTAGATCTGCAATAGCCTTGCATTCTTATGAATTGGAATACTCTTTTAACTTTGACAAAGTAAGAATCTTGGACCGAGAGAAGAAAACATTCACGAGGAAGTTCTTGGAAATGATCTATGTTACAATTAATGAGAATAATGTTAATCAACAGCTTGATACGAAAAAAATAAGTCCTGTACAGGACAAGTTCTTGCTTGATATTAAACACAAATTGATGCAAGCGTTTTTATTAAAGTTATACTTCTATAGGTGCGTTCTGTCCTACGGAGTAAATCAACAATTTTAGATTGATGGCGTTAAGAAAAAGTGTAACGGAAGTGGATTTTGCTTTGATTCTCCCCCTTCCCCTTACCCTTCTTGACATACTTCCTGTTTCCAGTACTACACCACACCACACAATATTATCCCACAATACCAGACCACACATTATGAACTTATCTTGATAAAGTACTGAATTTTCATGCTTATAACTGAAAATGCTGCATTTGTAAAATCAATTCAAAAACAGGAAATAATAAAGTACCCGACAGTAGATTAAATCACCACGGTAGCGCCAAATTCATTAAGGCTGAAGGGGTAGTTGACTAGATTGTTAATAGCCAAATTCTTAAGGATTTGAGCATTCAAGTATTATTAAAAATAATGACACCTACAGTATTCATGTAATGCAGGAATCTATTGATCATAAGATAGTAAAACAAACATTAATAATAGTAAACAAGGAGTAGGAAATTTTCTATGTAACTTAAAAGAAAGTACAAGTATGGATGTAAAAAAAATTATTTCATGATATTATAGCCTACTTGAAGAACGATTTTGCAAGAATCTTTAAAAGAAGAGAGAATAAAAAAAATAAAACAATTTAAAAATTCAGCTTATTCTGTCCTTAATTTCTATGACAATTGTGGTAGTTATTGCAAATATGAAATTAGAAAAGAAAACTATGATAATGGTTATCATTCTGATAACTGCACTCTCCTAGAACATTTAAAAAGTTTTTTTCAGATTAATGAATTTGTTCTCACTGGTTCATCACAAGCAAATAAAAGTTTGAATAGTCTGATAGCTAGTTAATTACCGAAATATTATTCTTATAGCACTAGTAAATCAGCAGACTATAAGCATACTCGTGCAGTAGCATATAAACATGAAGATAATGGTTTTATTATTCAAGTACTTGAAAAATTTAATCTAACATACAGGAAAAATTTTTTTTATTGTACCGGTGCTAAAAAAAGGTCAACTCTATCAAAAATCTTTGCATTTCTTAATGAATATCTTGACATATCCATAATGTCTCTATTTTACTTTTCTGCTGTCCATTTAATTCATGCATGAAGGGTTAACATGGTTTAAATGATATATTTTTTTCTCTTGCAAAATTACTTATAACATTATTAACATACTCCTTTCCATTCTTTCACATTTTTCTGTCTTACGTTCAATAAAATTTACACAGTCAACAAAACAATTATATACATGATCGTTCAATATACTACAATGAACTTCAGCTTCTTTACTATAGTCATCGATAAAACGAAAAAAATTTTTTTTTACCGCTTAAGCCAGTGTGGTACATTTAAATCCGTATGCATAATTTTTAAAATATCTTTATCCTTTGACCTCACATTTTTAAAAGGCAAATTATGCGTATTATTTTCCAAACAAATCACATATTTTATATAATCAAAGATAAATAATCAGTCACAAATTCACTGGGTAAACCAATAGGCATTTGCTTATCACACATTGTTTTAAAACAACATTTTGCGTGACCTAGTGTTCTATGAAGTTTTTCTTTTGGTGTTAACTTATTCTTTGTCGTTGAATTTGATTAACTATACACAATTTTACTTGTTCTATAATAAATATTATTATGTTTAATAGCCAACGCAAATAAATTTTCATTTTCATCAAAAATCTTTGACATATGTCCTACCAATTTAATTTGCTTTTGTTACTTTACCATAACTAATCAAATTTTTATTTATATCTTTAACAAGAAAAACATTTTTTATTACATTTATTTCACTTTGACCATAAACATCGAACTTGCGCCTAGTATTACCAACTTAAGTCACTTTTAAAGAACAACTATCACCTACTCTTACATTTATAAGCTCTTTTAATTCAACAGATTTATAAAAATATTGATTATTATTTATAACAAGATCTGAGCAACCACTATCAAGTAACCATTCAACATTACTGGCACAGTTGTTTACTCCAACACGCTACTCATTAGGTCTTTTCTTAAACCCTGCATTAAAAATACTCACACTACCGTCTTTGTTCAGATACCCTTAATTATTATGCTGCGAACCACCTCGTTGCTGCTGCACACCACCCTGTTCCCATGAATTATCGCTTTGTCTCGGTCTGGTCAAATAAGCTTTGAAGTGTTCATATTTTCCGCACATGCTCCATCTTTTTTTCTTTTAGTTTTAAACGTACTTGAACTATTTTTGCTTCCATCATCCTTTTCTTATAATTGAAACATTTTTATGTTACTTTTCACGTACTAAACTGTTTGATCAATTAAGTCACCAATATAACTTAACGAACTTAGAAACATTTTTATCATGTAGCTTAACTTTTATTTTTCAGTTACATTTGCACCAGCATTTTTAAAATCATTATTTATTATTTCAAGCTCAGTTAAAAATAAACTTACACATCTAAAGTCTTTTAACTTTAATTTTTCCAACTTGTTTCTCACACAAATCTGTAGAGCAGTAGACTCCTTTATGTACACTTCTCAAATTTCTTCATTTCGTATCGTTTATTCATCCTTCACAAACTGTAACTCATCATTCGAAATTCCACGACATATTAGATTGATCACCTTCACGTCTTTTTCAATCCACTCTTCTTCTTTATCTGTCTTTGGCCGAGGTCTAGTCACTACATCGTCACACTTTTTTAATTTTAGAATCATCGTGATTCTCTTTTTCCAATACTCAAAATCTTTTCATTAAAAGCCGGAAGTTTCACTTTATGCGCCATTTTGGTTTCTTCTGCTTTGTTCGAATCTTCTAGAATTTTTTTTACTATATGTACTTTTCTTGTTGCTTTCACAAAACTTTTTCTTAAATTCTTAATTTCGTGTTGGATGAACACTATCTTTTTATTTTATAAGCATTGGATTGACACTTTCTCTTGAACCCGTAGTAGTTGATTCTAATGAGCCACCGAAGCAACACGTGAAAATCAGAAAAAAGCAACAATAATCACAGGCTCAGCTACTATGTTAAAAATATTTACTTTGAGGAAGTAGACTGATAAATGTTACACATAATAACATACAAATAGGTTTATTTAACAATAATAGCTTAGATTAAATTGGATTACAAAATACTGTTTTATTGTACAGAGAAACCTGACAAAAACTTGAGTGCACGGCAACAGCCATGTCTGTCTGCTCTAACGGGTCCACTGTACAAAATTCATATACATATCATCTTGCACTCATAGTATCTATGCCATGTAATAGATGTCACTATTTACATATCCAACATAAATTTACTCATGTTCTTACAGTAATATTCTATTATTATTGGGAATATTGTACTAAAGTTTCAAATAATTTTATCATACAAAATCATCGCTACCAAACCACTTTAAAATTGCTGCATATGCTTTTGTATTTTTATTTTTAACTGCAAAGTTACAACGTATAGTTTATTTTAACATTTTATATTAAAACTGAAGGGTGAGATCACTTAACATTAAAAATGTATTTTTTAAATTTATTTTGTAAAGAAACATTGCATGGATATAGTCACCAAATTGTAACGCAATTGCATCCACAGATTTCGAGAAAAAAATTCATGCAGTTTTCTTTTTTCGTCGCCTTTAACATGGGCTTAAATGCAAGTTGTTAAAAATATTGTAGAAAAATACCTATTATGCTTGATGTAGCTATAAGAATATTTTTGAAAAACTAATATATTTTTTATAACAACTTTATGGATACGCGTGCAAAGTTTCAATGAAATTGCGTCTACAATTCTGGAGATATTCGCCCAAACATAAGCCTATTTGTTTTTAACTTGTACACTAAATTCATGCAGGAGACAAGGACGCACTAAGTATACTGTCTGCCGTTAGCTCAGCTTTTTACGTAGAATAATGGTTTTTCACAAAATCACTTCTAGAAGCCGTTCTATTAAAAATTATGATTTAAATCTTAGTATAAGCCTTTTCAAGATTCTGTACTTCAATGCTATATCATAAAAATCTTTAACTTCAAAAATTCATAGCACACTTTTGTCGAAAGAAGATCAGATTGATCAGATTGACTATGCTGTTTACCCCTTATTTTTCATCTTCGTACAAAAAAGTATTCATGCTGTTCGATTTATACTATAAGAAACTAGATACTTTGAAGAACATTCTCTAATTATTTTAAGCATATTATTAATACATTAGTGATTACTAGTGAGTTAAACACAAATGCATTTTCCCTAATTGAGACTGCGGACGTTTTTGGGCTAGGTTAGTACAGCAGACTTTATCACGACACCTTATGCACATACACGCGCTCTTCTTCACCTTCTCGTGGGAGCAATCCATCTTCCTTAACAAGCATAAAAATAAATTTTCTCATCTATTTATATTTAGCATGTAGATTTTATTTAACCAATATTAAACAGTAAAAGTTTTTTTGGACTAGGATGACTTTATTTAAAAATGTTTCCTTTCTTCTGAATTTAAACCACGTAAGAAGTAACCTTAAGGTCTGTTTCTAGCGGTACCACTATTTTGTTTCTTTTTGCTTCTAGTATCGTATACTGTTCCTGGCTAGATTTACATCCGATGAGTGTGTTATGTGATCTTGCAGACTATTGCACTTTTTTAGTTACTTCTCTCATCTTTTTCAACGTGCACAATGTTTCTGTCTTTACTGTCCCGGCTTGTTCGAGATTTGGAAAGTACGATAAACGTCCTAAAAGTTTAAATGCTTTAGACAAGAACAATCTATTCTATTATCAGGCATATTGTTAATTCAAGTGTTTGGGGATCTTATACAACAATAATTAAATAAAAATCTATACGTATTTATTACTTCCCGAAAGACTCAGACATTAATTATATTATTTTTCTGATTTAATAAAAGCGTCTCTCAAGTACGATTTATAAAAATTCACAAAATAGCTATTAACCGCATAAATAAACTTCTTGTTGTTCTAAAATCTGCGTCCTACAAGAAATTTTTTAAGCTTAGAGAACAGGTGGTAGTCACTGGGTGCTAGATCTTGTGAATAAGGTAAATGCTTACGCATTTCAAACTATAATTTGCAAATTTTTCCTATTGCAATAACTGAAAAATGAGTCAGAGCAGTGTTATCACAAAACAAGATTTTTTTGCCCACCCGCGTAAAGAAATTTCACCCTTGGAAAAGTTCTAATCATGTTTATTGATGCCAAGTCAAGCCAAACTTGTGCAATGCGAAATTGCCGTGGTTTTTACAGTTTATTGCACTCATGATATAAGTTCTGCTGAACTTGGCATTTTTTTTTAATTTTACTTAAAAGTAATTGGGCCCATGGCATAACTTTTGTCAAGCTTGACGATTTTTTTTCTGTACAAAATTTTGCTCATAACGCAACTTGTTATGAACTTGCCAAATTTTTTGTTTTGTTTATAATATCATGTCCATGGCACAGCTTGAGCTGTACTTGGCAAAGAAAATTTTTTTTAATCGTGCTCATGGCATATTTTGTGTCTAACTTGGGCAAAATAATATTTTATTGTAATGAAATTTATTTTAACAAAATATTATCATTCGATTTCTTTATTATTACATAACATGATTACATAAGTATTATTATCAACGTTGACATTATAACATACATTTAAAATATCGTTTACACTGATTGAAATTAAATCATTTGTCTTATTACATATTGAAATCGTTGGAATGTGTTCATTGATTATATCACATTTAAATGGTTTTGTATCTGTACATTCTTCAAGAATAGCATAATTTTTACAATCATTGTTACAATCCTCGCAATCAAACATACATGCACATGCGCATACTCGCAAGAAACATGAATGGAACCTATTTTTACAATGTTGTTTTTTGTGAATTGAACATAAGAGGAGTTTGTCTTCTTTTTCATTGAGTGTTCTTGTGATTCGTAGTAAATACTTTTTTTTAAGAGCCTCTGAAAAACGTGACACTTGGATAAATTGAGATTCATGTTATTGTTACGAAATATATTTATTAAATCTGGTGAGTATTTATATTTTTTATTAATACCGACTATAAAAGTTTTTTCACCGATTGTTTTTAATTTTCGTCTGTGAGTACCTAATTTTTCTATTTTATCACAAAAAAAGTAGACCACACTTTCGTCTCTGATTAATTTTTCTTTGATTTCAGTAAAACATAAAAATGTTTTAACGGCTGAACAAATTTGTAATTGTGGATTATTGGAACCGTGTACGTATTGTTTAATATCTCCATTAAAATTTTCATATTTTGAGCATGACATTACCCAGAGTGGACCAAATTTTTTTACATCATCAGGTAAGTGAAGTAGAAGATGTAAATTACAAACCATATACTTTTTGCCATATAAAACTTCATACCTTTTTACATACTCGAACAATAAACGCCTCGATAACTCAATCATTTCGTCATCAGTGCTTAAAAAATTTAAAAGAGTTAGTGCATGAACTAAGAGTTTGTGATGCTCAAAATATCTTTTGTCCATGATATCTTTTAAAATTGGTAAACTATAAATATACAAAAAAAGTTTTAACTCATAGGCTTTCCAATACGTATAATCAGAAACTTTTCTTGGCAATCTGTCGATAAATGAAGGAGGAGCTATACTTTTCAATCTATTATTAATGATATTAATATAAGGAAGCAGTGAGGAAGGATAAATACAGTTATCTGTGTCGAACCAAAATGATATGAGCTTTTTCATAATTCTAAGATTAACACAATGCATATAATCAATAGCGGTCACCTCGACATAATTTAGTACTTTAAACTTAATGGAGAAAAGCCCTTTACACCAAGAAAAGGAGTATTCGTTTCAATAGCTTGTTTAGCATAAGTTTTTGTTTTTTCTGTTGTCCTTATACTGCCACGATCGAGAAACGGGTACATTTGGTGATTATCGATTCTTTTTGTTTCGATTTCACAATTAGGACAGTCGTTTCTTCCATTGTATTGCTGAATATTCATAAATAAAGCTTTAGCTGGAAGATCACAAGTTCCACTAATAATCATTTGGATTTTCAAAATAAACACCCACGTATAATTTTTCTAAATCATTTTCAAAAACTGATAAAAATATGTTTACGTTTGGTTTTGTTTCACCAAACCATAAACCTGCTAAGATACAATTTTCTTTTTTAAATCTTCTTTCCGGAGATAATTCATTTATTGTTAAATAAAATGGCCAAATACTCATTTTCGACGATTTAAACAAAGATACTCCATCTGAGTTCCATGAAAAAGTAATATTATTACGATTTTGCGTATAATTTTGAGGCAAAGACTTGTAAATAGAACCATCGTAAATATCTTTATAGTTATTTTGACTTTTTTTAACGCGCATGAATCGATAATTCAAAAGTTCCGTGAAACCGTCTCTTTTAAACATGGAAGCTAATTGATGTAATATAGGGATCTCGATAAAATAGTTTGAGTTCTCGTCTCTGTCACATTCATCGCAGTAATTGTTTTCCACTTCAGAAAAACATATAAAACAATAAAAATGTCCCACACTTCAGTGTGACTAACATAAATAAACCAGGAAGGATGCGTCTTGATTTTGACTCAAAACCCTACACGACAAAATAGTTGTGAGAGAGTAAGTTTAAAATAGTTAAACTTACACAGATATATTTACAACAATAAAACATAATAAAATCATACCTTAACACCTCGATGTGACTAATCACTGAAATCTTACACTATTACTAACAGAAAACTTAAATTCATTGTTATACATATTCTAGTGTAACAAGTTTCTTCAGATATCAGATGGAGGGCAGCATACCATTATATTAACGAAGAATGTGGTTTTTTTACTAAAATTATCGTGTGCTGCCCTCCTCCAGATACCTGGAGGACGATTGCATCTTTGACGTGTTTTGAATTGATTAATTCAGGCTCGTATATATCTTCCTCTTTACCAGTTCCCAACTGACCTTCCGAGCCCATGCCCCAGGCATAGAGTGTTCCTGAAAAAATTGTCGAGATTAATTCGTTATCGTATGTTGTAGACATTAATTTTTATTTCGCATACTATAATGAGACTTACCAGTATTTGTGACGGCAAACGACTGTGCAGTACCAGCTGCCACGTCAATACACTTTAAGTTTTCCAGCTTGGGCACTGGAATCAGCTCCTGAGCATCCTCGCATAGGCTTCCAAGGCCTAATCTTCCGTATTACTTACGCCCGATTGTATAAACTCGTCCTTGATCGTTCACAGCAACTGTGTGATGCTGACCTGAGCTAATTTGCATCCATCTGAGTCTGCTGAATGTGTGTTAAAGCTTAGGGTGTAAGGTTCTATCACATCTTTTAAGACCTAAAATTGGATGAAAAATGAGTTATTCGAATCAGGTCAAACACTTATTTTAAAAATTTTCTTATAAAAACTTACATAGCGATCTGGTTATTATTGTTCAGTCCGCTAACATGCAGGTCATCATTTCCTGCTTCAGCGAACGTGGAAAAGCTACCAGCCCAAATGTTTCTAATAATGATATTTTTTTTTATGTGAAAGTAGACTTGCTCTGGGGTGAGGAGTTGGTACTTTCCCCGTCTACTGTGTCAGTCCAATTTTCTTGTTGAAACTCTGCCGANAAATTTAAAAAAATTATTAATTTTTGTTTTTAATAACATAACTATTGTTTAAATCACTGAAAAATAATTATTAAAATCAGTTTTTCATCGTATTTGAAAAGTTTAATGACGAGAGCTCGATCATCTCGTGCGGACTTGATAAAATCAATGATTCCGTAACCGAGGTTGGATGCAATGTTAGCGGCAAAGCGGCATGGTATGTGGAATCGTACAAGTAGCCGTGCAGCTACGAAAAGCAAAAATGTATCATTGGAGGTTGCTCCACGATTTGGGTCACTGACAACACTGCAGCATGACCCACGAAGTCACATAAGAATTGGAATAGCCACTTCCAAAGTTTGAAATGACTCTCAACGTTGAGTCGTAGCATCCAGCTTCCTCTATACATTTTTGCTGATGTCGATTAAACATCACGTTTTCTACTGCCGTATTTAACCTTAGCATATCGTCCAAAAATGTATTGCCATCTCCCGCTACCGCACCGATATTCGCGCGTCGTCAATATACGATTTCATAAATGGGCGAAAATGCACGTAACTAAGCTTTTAAAACTTTCTAACTGATACGTCAGTCACGAGGTCATGAAAAATTATTATTATTATGTTACGTTGTACGGTAGGTATTAATAATCGATTTTTATAACAAATTTGAAAAAAAGTGAAAAAAAGTACTTTTTTCAGCGGAGGAATGGAAAAAAAAATTTTTTTACCGTCGACATCGTTCACATTATAACAACCATTCTCTGAAATCGATGTTTGGCTTTTATCACCACTAAATGAATCAGTATTCTTTGAACTACTGCTATCACTTTTGCTTGAATAATTATTTTTTGATAGAATTCTGTATTTATTTGATAATGAATAATCTCGAAATTTGCACTTTTGCCAAGGCATCGTTGAGAAATATAATTTAACTTGTTTAATATACAAAATAATAGTAAGTTTTGATACTACACGAGCAAAAATTTTAAAGAAAGTTTTCGCTCGCTAAAACATATTGTCGATTGTTATTTTCGTGTTTGTGGTATTACATATAGATGCATTCAGTATGCTCATGTGAAGTCGACTTGCATTTGTCTCCCGCCTCATGTATTGATTTTTCAATTGCCTCAGAGGTTAAGCTAAGCGAATTTTCTTGCTCACAATGTTTGCGCTAATTTTGTGGAGAGAATCGCGAGAAATAAGTGTGTTGCCGATCAAAAATGTAAGAACAGTAAAAGGAGATTTTCAAGCGAAGTGGGAAAATCGCTGGTACCCGGCTGATCTACTAAAAACAAGCGGTAATTGAAAAAAAAAATGTATAATTAGACGCTCAAATATATTTTGCTTTGATAATTTCATGATTTTGTATTCTTGTATATAATTACATTTTTGACCATGATATTTAAAAATTTTGAAAATTATACACACCGTAAGTTTTTAACAAAGGAAAGCTGTAATAGAGAACAACCGTGATGCTGAACGTCTGAGTAATTTTTCCAGTGTGTGTTATTAATGCATGTGGGCATCTATATCTCTTATTTCTTTTCTTATTTATTGGAAACACGAAGCTACTAAGTACGTATAAAGATCGGACTGGGCCCCTTTTATGCTCTTAATGTAATCACTTACGGAAATAATAATGTGTCGGGAGAGGGAATAGCAATAAATGTTAATTTTTTGGTTTTGTTTAGAGAAACAGCAGAAAAAGATGTGTCTCCTGCAAGAAACGAGACTGTTTCAAAGCCAGCAAATATCGACTCAAGGTAAAAAAGATTTAATTCATAATTTATACGATTCATAATGTGTTTTGAAATTATTCTTACATTTTTTTATCTTCGAGAACACACAGAAAACGACGCAAAATCTGAAAGGAAAGAGACTATCGCAAAGGCAACTAAAGTCAACTTGAGGTAAAATTTTTGTAAATTCTTATAATTAATATTGAAAATTTTTTTTTCCTTTTTTTTAATTAGTTATTTATTTCATGGTCTAGAGAAACAACAGTCAAAGATGGACCATCTGCAAGACATGATACTATTTCAAAGCCAGCACAAATTGATAGAAAAAAAGTGTCCACAGAAAAGGAGTTTGCTGAGGAATTTAAAAGAATGAGTGTTTTACAAGATTTCGAAACAATGTCTGTCAATAGCGAAGAATCAGTACAAAAACTAACCGATAATGATGACGATAATGAGGATACGGGTGAAAAAAGTAAAACACAACAACAACAGTGATAATAAAATCATATAACCTGAAAAGGCTGATAGAAACTTTAACAATTGTATTTGCTCTAAATTACCGCAACGTAAGTTAATTTATACACCATTTCATTAATTTCCATTATGCTAATAAAGTAAATAAAATAGTATTGCAATTATTTGTACCAGTTTCGATCAATGAAGTAAAAAAATTTGAAATACTTGTACAACTGTTAAAGCTTCGAAGCTACGATCCAGATGAGGTATAAAATAAAACATTAAGTATAAATTATTAAATTTACAATACGTTAATAGAAATTTTTTATTTTTTAATTTAGAACCCATCAAATATAGAATCTGGAGAATCATTCATAAGGACAACTACAAGTTTTGATGAAAAAGGATTTGGAACAAAATCGAAAAATGCAGTAAATTTTGATACAATAATTTTTATACGTATAGATGATTTTTTTAAAGTCTGACTTTTAATAATATAAAATTTTTAACAGATAGAATTGCAAGAAGGCTCAGGAGTATTTGCAGACAGATACAAAGTGGAAGTCTTACAAGACATTCACAAAAAAAGCCCGAAAGAATTTGTTCGAAAACTAATGAAATTAGTTATGGGAGAAGAAAAACTAAAAATTAGTTCGGTCACTGCAAAAAGTGGGTATAAACTAATACCGGATAATGTTTGCGAAGCCGTTGAAGGTATAATTTAAATTGATTTTCAATGATTATTTTAATTTATTTGTAATACAGTTACAAATTAGTAAATGTATAGATATACGTGTAATTTTTTAGAATTTGTCAACAAAAATGCAGCAAAAAGTAAATATAAACTAAGCCACAAGGAGTACAGGGATGTATTAACAAATATGTGTGCGACGCTGAGACAGCCGAAAAAAGAACAAAAAGAATTTATCAATAAAAACAAAAAGAAAAATGCTGAAAAAAATAAGACTGATACTTATAGATTTAAAAGTAAATCAATTATTCATGACGAAGACGATGACAACTCAAGAACGATGATTTTGGAAACAGAATTAGATGGTCATAGTGACAATGAAAAAAGTAAGAAAATGAATGTTAAAAAAAAGAATTTAAATAAAAGGAAAATTGAAAGTGACACTCAAAAGTGACGAAGAAAAAAGCCTGAAAAGAAAAAAATGATCGAAATTAGAATTTATTATTAGTTGATTTATTGAAAGTTTTATTTTTAAACTGCAATTAGAGAAATATTTTGTATACTTACCAATGGTATTTGTTGTGTGTTTGTAGTTAAAAAATGTGCGATGTTCAGCACAAGTTGTACCATGGGCACAATTTTGTAAAAAATAATAATTTTACAAGTTTAGCCAAAGATGTGCCATGGATCCGATCACAAGAGTATAAAAAAAAATGCCAAGTTCAGCAAAACTTATATCATCAGTGCAATAAATTGTAAAAACCACGGCAATTTCGCATTGCACAAGTTTGGCTTGACTTGGCATCAATAAACATGATTATAACTTTTCCAAGGGTGAAATTTTTTTACGCGGGCAATGAGGTCTTTTTCTGTTTATCACTCAAACATTCAAGTAAGCTTGCGTAGAAATCACCAATCATATTTTGATCTTTTTCTAAGTAGTCGATCAAAATAATTTCCTATGCATCTTACAAAACAATCACAGTAACCTTGTTGGCTGACAAAATTAACTTTTTTGAGTTGGTTCAACTAGCACAATCCACTGTCTTGACTGCGATTTACTTTCGAGAGTGCATTAATTAATTTTATCTCTAGTAACAAGTCGTCTCAAAAATTGATTGAAATTTACAGTAGAGTTCCAAATTTTTAACAATTTTTCTACGCAACTTGTGATCAGGTTTCAACAAATTCGGTACCTGCTTTGCACAAACCTTGTAAAAACTTTAAAGATTACTTTAAATATTACCTATATGTTCTTTTAATGCACTCATAAACTTTTTATATAAAATAACTTTAATCTGTAATATTTTAGTACTGTATGATACATTGTTTCAATCATCTATAGACTTGCCATCTTCACAGGGCGTCTAAGGTGAGGGTCATCACTCGTGCCTGTACATTATATTTTAAACTCTGCAACACACCTTTTAATCTTTAAATAAAAGGGCAGAGTCTTCTAAAGTACTCTTCATTTTTTGCTTGATTTTCTTAGTCGTTAAGTCTTTCAACTGGAATTATTTAATCACTGCTCGTTTTTCCAAATCCTTAATTTTCATGAGAACTCGAAGGTTACCTAGTTAAAAATGCTGACGTTCAAAATCTAAAAAAAACTACTGACTTGTAACACCAGGTACAAGCTTGACTAAAGTAAAACTATACCATGATAGTTATATTTTTCAAGTTAAAGTGTGTCTTAATTATCTTTCGTAATCTATATATGTCACCATCACAGTGCTAGCATGTAACTGGTCTAGTGATGCTATATCTGTGTTAGGCCTGAGATTTAACAGCTCACCTTCGTATAGTTGCTATTAAAATTTTTTGTTTTATTTTTTGTTGGTAGTAAGCACAATATGACATAGTATTTTCACTATATTCAGAGTTAGCTGATCTGACGAGTAATTTTTTTTTTTTTTTTTTTGCATGTTCGTGTGATGCATTTTTTTGTATCATGTTTGTTACAACTATTGAAACTATTTTACCCTAATTGTCTGTGATTTGACTGCTTGTCTTCTGTTCTGGCTAAATATAATTGGGCCTTAATTTATGCTTATACCGTTTGGTGCAAGCTGAGTTTGCTTTTTATTTGTATAAAGCTTGTAAATCGTATGTGTACTGTTTCATAATCTCTTTTTCTGTGATATCTTATAATCCTAGTATTTCCTATGAAGATGTCTTGAATTTGAGTTATTAATTGTTGTATGAATCTTCGAAAAATTTGCTGTATTTCTTAAGATTTGACCTTATGCAACTTTTAGTTTTACAAATAGCATGTGAGTACCACCGAAGCTCCTACATTTATTAATAAGTTCCAAAAAATAAATCTACTGTGATGAATTACCATGGACACGGTTTGAATTCGATAACCTTACCTTTAAGTCTTTTAGCTATGATTGCTCATTTTGATTATTCATTTTTCGAATAGAGGAACAACTATTTATACTATTATCTAAATATTAACATAAATAGAAGTAAATAATCTAGTACCTGAAAAATATCAGCACGTTGGGGGCTAAGTCACGCAGCAAAGAAAAACAGATAAAATTGAAACGTTTGTATTACGTATCACGTAGTAATCGAGTTGGGAATTCTTTTCGTTGATGGGTCAGATTTAAGAAGCTCTCAATTTTTGTGCTGATCCAACTGTTTTGTAAGACTTTTAAGCTATAATAATGTATTTTAAGTTGTTATGAGATACTTTTCTTTGTTACTATACCATATACTTCACTTACAGGCTTGAATTACATCAATAAAGTGTAGAAAAACTAGAGTTTTTCTTAAAAAAAGATATTAAATCGTATTACGAAGAGTGCATCCGTAAAATTAAGTAAGGCTAAGCTAAGGCTATACAAAAACCCAAATTTAATTTTATGCTATCTACATGGTGGTGGTGATCATAAAAACGATCGTTTCTTAAGACCTGTGGCGGTAAACTTTGGTGTTTGCAAACGACAGGTAGTTGAGCAGTTAAACGTTTCCATCTTACTGAACAATCTATCTCGTTGCATTGTATATTGCGACGATGCCAACGTACTATTCACTGATGTCAAGGCAGCAAGCGTCGTCTAGATGTAGACTCACTGAATAAATTTTACGTTTATTTTTTCGTGGTTTTTAGTTGCGCTTCTTACCATAAACGCTTTACTTTTTCTAGCATTCTTTCACTCTCTAGTATTTTTTAAGTTATTTATTATTAGTTACTATGCACAAATTATAAACTACTTTAGACGAGCAAATAAAAACGACAAAACAATTNTTTTATCACCACTAAATGAATCAGTATTCTTTGAACTACTGCTATCACTTTTGCTTGAATAATTATTTTTTGATAGAATTCTGTATTTATTTGATAATGAATAATGAAATTTATTTTAACAAAATATTATCATTCGATTTCTTTATGTTAGAATAAGAGTTTGTATAAAGCGCCATCTCTGCTAGTATATATGTACTATGCATACACGAGCCCCGATGCTGCGCATCAGGCCAGTTCAGTTGATGGCTAGTCCCTAGCCAGTAAAGACTTAATTTGTAACAACAGCTTGTAAAGACGGTATTACGACAGTTTATTTTAAATAATAATAATTCTGATTTCTCTACAAATTGTTTAGTGCTTTTCCTTTCTTGTTATCCTTCCTGGCTTTTTCCCGAATCCTGAGAGCCTCGCGCAGTGGATTTAAATCTCAATACTTTATTATTACATAACAAGATTACATAAGTATTATTATCAACGTTGACATTATAACATACATTTAAAATATCGTTCACACTAATTAAAATTAAATCATTTGTCTTATTACATATTGAAATCGTTGGAATGTGTTCATTGATTATATCACATTTAAATGGTTTTGTATCTGTACATTCTTCAAGAATAGCATAATTTTTACAATCATTGTTACAATCCTCGCAATCAAACATACATTCACATGCGCATACTCGCAAGAAACATGAATGGAACCTATTTTTACAATGTTGTTTTTTGTGAATTGAACATAAGAGGAGTTTGTCTTCTTTTTCATTGAGT
>NW_019379516.1:200572-214177 GCF_000648655.2 Copidosoma floridanum | reverse complement strand
TCGTCGTCATCGTCGGCACCGTCGGCATCTGCTGTTTCATTTTCATCAATCGAAATATTTTCTGTTAAATTTAAAAAAATTATTAATTTTTGTTTTTAATAACAAAATTATTGCTTAAATCACTGAAAAATAATTATTAAAATCAGTTAATAATTATTAACATCACGTTTTCTACTGCCGTATCTAACCTTAGCATAGCGTCCAAAAATGTATTGCCATCTCCTGCTACTGCACTGATATTTGCGCGTCGTCAATATACGATTTCATAAATGGGCGAAAATGCACGTAACTAAGCTTTTAAAACTTTCTAACTGATACGTCAGTCACGAGGTCATGAAAAATTATTATTATTATGTTACGTTGTACGGTAGGTATTAATAATCGATTTTTATAACAAATTTGAAAAAAGTGAAAAAAAGTCCTTTTTTCAGCGGAGGGATAGAAAAAAAATTTTTTTTACCGTCGACATCGTTCACATTAAAACGATCATTCTCGGAAATCGATGTTTGGCTTTCATCACCACTAAATGAATCCGTATTCTTTGAACTACTGCTATCACTTTCGCTTAAATAATTATTTTTTGATAGAATTCTGTATTTATTTGATAATGAATAATCTCGAAATTTGCACTTTTGCCAAGGCATCGTTGAGAAATATAATTTAACTTGTTTGATTATATCACATTTAAATGGTTTTGTATCTGTACATTCTTCAAGAATAGCATAATTTTTACAATCATTGTTACAATCCTCGCAATCGAACATACATTCACATGCGCATACACGCAAGAAACAATGAATGGAACCTATTATAACAGTGTTGTTTTTTGTGAATTGACCATAAGAGGAGTTTGTCTTCTTTTTCATCGAGTGTTCTTGTGATTCGTAGTAAATACTTTTTTTTAAGAGCCTCTGAAAAATGTGACACTTGGATAAATCGAGATTCATGTTATTGTTACGAAATATATTTATTAAATCTGGTGAGTATTTATATTTTTTATTAATACCGACTATAAAAGTTTTTTTACCGATTGTTTTTAATTTTCGTCTGTGAGTACCTAATTTTTCTATTTTATCACAAAAAAAGTAGACCACACTTTCGTCTCTGATTAATTTTTCTTTGATTTCAGTAAAACATAAAAATGTTTTAACGGCAGAACAAATTTGTAATTGTGGATTATTGGAACCGTGTACGTATTGTTTAATATCTCCATTAAAATTTTCATATTTTGAACATGACATTACCCAGAGTGGACCAAATTTTTTTACATCATCAGGTAAGTGAAGTAGAAGATGTAAATTACAAACCATATACTTTTTGCCATATAAAACTTCATACCTTTTTACATACTCGAACAATAAACGCCTCGATAACTCAATCATTTCGTCATCAGTGCTTAAAAAATTTAAAAGAGTTAGTGCATGAACTAAGAGTTTGTGATGCTCAAAATATCTTTTGTCCATGATATCTTTTAAAATTGGTAAACTATAAATATACAAAAAAAGTTTTAACTCATAGGCTTTCCAATACGTATAATCAGAAACTTTTCTTGGCAATCTGTCGATAAATGAAGGAGGAGCTATACTTTTCAATCTATTATTAATGATATTAATATAAGGAAGCAGTGAGGAAGGATAAATACAGTTATCTGTGTCGAACCAAAATGATATGAGCTTTTTCATAATTCTAAGATTAACACAATGCATATAATCAATAGCGGTCACCTCGACATAATTTAGTACTTTAAACTTAATGGAGAAAAGCCCTTTACACCAAGAAAAGGAGTATTCGTTTCAATAGCTTGTTTAGCATAAGTTTTTGTTTTTTCTGTTGTCCTTATACTGCCACGATCGAGAAACGGGTACATTTGGTGATTATCGATTCTTTTTGTTTCGATTTCACAATTAGGACAGTCGTTTCTTCCATTGTATTGCTGAATATTCATAAATAAAGCTTTAGCTGGAAGATCACAAGTTCCACTAATAATCATTTGGATTTTCAAAATAAACACCCACGTATAATTTTTCTAAATCATTTTCAAAAACTGATAAAAATATGTTTACGTTTGGTTTTGTTTCACCAAACCATAAACCTGCTAAGATACAATTTTCTTTTTTAAATCTTCTTTCCGGAGATAATTCATTTATTGTTAAATAAAATGGCCAAATACTCATTTTCGACGATTTAAACAAAGATACTCCATCTGAGTTCCATGAAAAAGTAATATTATTACGATTTTGCGTATAATTTTGAGGCAAAGACTTGTAAATAGAACCATCGTAAATATCTTTATAGTTATTTTGACTTTTTTTAACGCGCATGAATCGATAATTCAAAAGTTCCGTGAAACCGTCTCTTTTAAACATGGAAGCTAATTGATGTAATATAGGGATCTCGATAAAATAGTTTGAGTTCTCGTCTCTGTCACATTCATCGCAGTAATTGTTTTCCACTTCAGAAAAACATATAAAACAATAAAAATGTCCCACACTTCAGTGTGACTAACATAAATAAACCAGGAAGGATGCGTCTTGATTTTGACTCAAAACCCTACACGACAAAATAGTTGTGAGAGAGTAAGTTTAAAATAGTTAAACTTACACAGATATATTTACAACAATAAAACATAATAAAATCATACCTTAACACCTCGATGTGACTAATCACTGAAATCTTACACTATTACTAACAGAAAACTTAAATTCATTGTTATACATATTCTAGTGTAACAAGTTTCTTCAGATATCAGATGGAGGGCAGCATACCATTATATTAACGAAGAATGTGGTTTTTTTACTAAAATTATCGTGTGCTGCCCTCCTCCAGATACCTGGAGGACGATTGCATCTTTGACGTGTTTTGAATTGATTAATTCAGGCTCGTATATATCTTCCTCTTTACCAGTTCCCAACTGACCTTCCGAGCCCATGCCCCAGGCATAGAGTGTTCCTGAAAAAATTGTCGAGATTAATTCGTTATCGTATGTTGTAGACATTAATTTTTATTTCGCATACTATAATGAGACTTACCAGTATTTGTGACGGCAAACGACTGTGCAGTACCAGCTGCCACGTCAATACACTTTAAGTTTTCCAGCTTGGGCACTGGAATCAGCTCCTGAGCATCCTCGCATAGGCTTCCAAGGCCTAATCTTCCGTATTACTTACGCCCGATTGTATAAACTCGTCCTTGATCGTTCACAGCAACTGTGTGATGCTGACCTGAGCTAATTTGCATCCNGATGTACTAGATAAATCATGGAATACACGAGGTACGTTACTTGGCAACATTTTTTTTTACACATTCATAATTGACATTAGAGCATTTTGTTGTTTACAGTGCAACACATTCTTGCTTCAACATTTTCACAGCGTTGTATCATTTGAAGAAGAATTAAGCCATGGTAATACTCACCGATGCCAATTCAAGAGCCTCTATAAGCATTATCATCAGGAATTTTAACATAATAATTCTTCATCATTATTGAAATATAAGTGAGATGTAAATCAGTACACTGACATCCTGATATATAGTCACACAGCTGTCTCTTGCTTCAGAAAAGGATTAAACTCCAATTATTGAATTGTAGAATTTGAGATTTGTAACCACACCGTAAAAACATTCCAAAACCATCGAAGGAAAGTAATATCAATTGCCTGGAATCCTTATAATTCTGATCTTCTCAGTTATGCAAAAGACAATAGAATTCTCTCTTGGAATCCTAATTTCGATATTCCAGTACGTAGTAGTTAAATTTTTCTCGCAACTCTGTTTTTTATTGTGTGATGCTTATTTTTTATTACAAATCTTATTTTAGGGTGGTTATATTGTTGGCTAATTGGCTCAAACAAATCATGGAAACTTAAATGTGTCTTAGTGTCCTAGATGAGCTTGCTTGGTTGTGAGTACTACTTCATATGGCCAGGCAATAGTATACTCTCTGTAAGGTGGAGCTGAACATTGATCTGCTGAAACGTTGAATAAAATGTTGATTTATTTCCTCGCATGGACCCATTCCCACAAGTCTCACCGATGATGCAAACATAAGTATATTATGAAAAGAATGCTGTAGAGTCTCAAGTCTCTGGTTTAACGGTAGCTAACTATGCGAATAATACCACAGTTGAAGTTATATATTTTAAGTTCCAGCAATCAATACAGTTATTGCGCCAAAATTGTTAAATTACTTGAAAAAAGTAAACATTTGCAATTGACAAAATTGTTTAAAGAGATGCTACTTTTAAAAATTTAAGTATTAGTAACGTTTCAATATCTTTACAAATTAAAGCTGATTTTTTTTAAAAATAACAAGCATTTTATTACACTTGGATCTGTCCTTACTCTTTTTTTCCATTATCATTTTTTCACGATATTCTCTATTGGATTAAATTTTTCTTTGAGCTTATCAATAGATAGAACATTAATCATACACAACGTTAAATATCAAAAGAAAATTGCAAAATCTACACCTATAGAAATAATGTAAAGACAAAGACAAGATTATTTAAAGAGTAAATAAAAAATAGAGAGGTAAATNTCTTCAGCGAGCAAGTACCGGAAATAAGAAGTTTAGCTATATATTAATTTATTTAATGAGTAATACATATGTTTGGCAAGCGAGCGATGGCCTTACATAAAATAACTTATTTAATAGTGTATTTGTCAAATTAATTAATTTTATAGTGAGCAAGTGGCACCAATAAATAGCTGATCCATCTCTTAGTTTACTTGATAAATGATCTATTTTAGTAGCAAGCAAAAGACGCCGTAAGGTCATCTGCTATCTATTGATGCACTTAATAAATATACTACTTTTCTGTGCGACCATGAAATGGCAATAATTTGGTTAGCTGTTAGTTACTTTTTTGCTACGTTTGTTTTTTGTAGCCAGTAAGCGAATTTTACAAGTAAATTAGCAAATTATAAGTTTACTTAATAAATAAAACATTGTTTTGGTAAGCAAGCGACGGAAATAAGTACTTTTGCCCTTGACTAAAATGTTTGATTAATAAGATACTTTTTTGGCGAGGAACTGATGGCAAGGAGGAGCTTAGCTTTATTTTCAGTATTTTTAATAGTAAGATTATTTTTTTAGGGAGTAAGTTGCGGCAATGAATAGCTGAGTTTTTCTTTAGTTTATTTGATACTCTTATTATGTATTTTGCTGGCAAGCCGTGGCAATAAGTGAATCCTATAATAAATTTATTGAGTTAATAAATTTATTCCTTGGTGAGAAAGTAGTGGCAATAAGTAAATTAGCTGTTGATTAGTTTATTTAATAAATTCATAACTTCTTTGGCGAGCAAGCGATGGCAGTTAATAGCTCAGCTATTTATCAGTTCAGTTAAGAAATAAATTATTCAGTTTGGGAGCGAGTGACTCCAATAAAAAGCCCAGCTTTTAATGAGTTTATTTGATGCGAATAATCTTTATTTTTGGCAAGAAAGTGATGGCAATAAGTAACTTATCTATTTATTAGTTTATTTTATAATCAAATCAATTTTTTGGTGAGCAAGTGACGGCAATGAGTAACTCAGCTTTTTATTAGATTATTCAGTAAATAAATTCATTCTTCGGCGAAGAAGTGGTGGCAGTAAGTAGCTTAGATTTTTATTACATTATTTGATAAATAGATTATTTATTTAATGAGCAACTGTCAGCATGTTGTTTTATTGAAACCTGGTCCAAGTGATACTATTTGGGCAACATCTTCAGGTATGATAGTTAGTGTTTAATCAATTAATTGTTTTTGCCTGTTTTCAAATATTGGCTTGTGGGTTTGTACTTTGGGTACAAACGTGAAAACTCATTTTTAAGTGTAAATTTGACATGATTTTTTATTTTAAAACATTTTTTGTCGACACTCTATTTTTCATACGTTGACGATTTAATCACTTGTATACAAGAAAAGCATATTGACCTTGTTACTAAAATCTTCAAGAGTTATAAAAAAAATTTAAAATTTACATATGAGATAGAAAAAGAGAACCAAATTAATATCTTAGATGTGACTTTTATACAGTGATGCAACAAAATTATCACAAATTGGTACCAAAAAGAATCATCTACAAATAGACTCTTACATTTTGAATCTTGTCATACTGGGCAACATAAGAAGAATATAATTTATAATTTAATAGACAGGAGCATAAGACTCTCTGACAGTTCATTTCATAATGAAACCCCGAAAATTGTTAGACAGATACTGCTTGAGAATGGCTATCCTAAGCATTTTATTAATGAACATATTAAGAAAAGGTTTTGTCAGATCAATAATTATGTCACAGAGAAAATTCCAGAGCAATTACTTTTAAATACACCAATTATAAGCTTACCATTTTTTCCAAATAATTCTTATAAGTTACAACGTTTTTAAAAAAAATTCAATATACAAGTAATTCTGAGAATAAACAAAAAGTTGAATCATATTGTACAGTTGCGAAAAGATACTACTGATACTTTGGATAATACTAATGTCGTATATGAAATCTTATGCAGTGGCTGTTCAGCAAAATTTACAAGTGAAACGAAGAGAGCTTCAAAAGAGAGAAAACGAGAACACTAAAACAACTGCAAAATGGAATCGGTAGTTACTTTATACCAAATTTCTAATTACCATAATTTTGAGTGGGACAATATAAAAATATTAGACAGAGAGCCGAATTGTGGTAAACGTTTGATCTCTGAAATGTTACACATTACCTCCAACATTCATAATATAAATAAGAAAGAAGATGTTTATAATTTAAGTCGCACTTATCGAAGTTTCTTTAATTCTGTCCGTTTTTAAAGACTATGTATGTTCTTAGAATTGTATACTGATAATGTGATATGTGAACTGAGGGCTCGGGTCATCGCACTGCGAAACCTGTATATGTTTGTGTGTATGTGTGTTTGTTATAAAAGCGGGATACATTGCGGTGTTGGGGCCTTTGCCAGTTTGACTTTCGTGTGAGCCATTTGCTCGATACGTTAAATAAATTGTCTTTCACGGTTCAAATTAAGGTAATTTATTTGTCAGTTCTACATTATATGCATCTGTTGTTTACATTAGTCATTGTAATAATTTATTATTGTTAATAAAGCCTGAGGAGGTTGACACACCAGTCTACAAAACGTTGCTCAAACTAATTGTTTTCATTTGCCCCAGAAGATCAACGAAATAAACTATACATGAGCTTCTTATTGCCGTTCCTTGTTAGCTATTGAGATAATAAATTTATGAAATAATTGAATAAAAAGCTGATCAACTTATTGCCGTTACCTGATTGCCAAATAAATTATTCAATTATCGAATATACAAATAAATAGCTAAGCTACTTATTGCCACTGCTTGCTCACTAAAAAAATGATTCATTTCTTAAATAAACTTATAAATAGCTTGGCTATTCATTGCCATCGCTCGGTCGCCAAAAGAAGAATTTACTTAATAAATGAATAATTAAATAGCTGAGTTACTCCTTGCTAATGGTTGCTTGCCGACCAAAAAAAATTATTTTTCAAACAAATAATCAGCTGAGCATATTATTGGCACCTCTTGCGCCCTTAATAAATAATTAATTTATTTATTAACTGAACTGATTAATAGATAAGCTACATTTTGATGCCACTTGCTCACCAGAGAATCATATTTACTTATTAAACTAATAAATAGCTAATTTACTTATTGCCACCGCTTTTGCTCGCCAAAAAAATTATTTATTTATCAAATAAAATAATAAATAGCTAAGCAACGCGTTTCCACCACTTACTCGCAGAAGAAATAATTTAAGTATTGAATGAACTGAAAAAAAGCGAAACTGGTCCTTGCTGTCAGTTTCTCGCCAAGAAAATATCTTATTAATCGAACAAACTAATACAGAGCTGAAATACTTATTTCTGTCAGCTGATTAACAAAAAATATTTTGTTTATTAAATAATGTATTAAAAAGCTGAGTTACTTCTTGCCGTCTCTTGCTGATCAAATAAATATTTTAACTATTAAATAAACTTATAAATTGCTAAGCTCATTCTTGCCATCGCTTGCCTGCCGAAGAATCATCTTAGTTAATATATAAACTAATAAATAACTGAACTATTTATTGCCACTGCTTGCTCGCCAAAGGAATAGTTTATTTATAAAATAAATTTATATACAGCTAAGTTACTTATTGTCATCACTTTCTTGCCAAAAATAAAGATTATTTATCAAACAAACTCATCAAAAGCTGGGCTTTTTGTTGGCGTCACTCGCTCTAAAAATAAATAATTTATTTACTAACTGAACTGATTAATAGCTTAGCTACTTACTGCCATTCCTTGCTCGCCAAAGAAGTTACATATTTATTAAACGAACTAATTAATAGATAATTGCCTGATGGCCACTGCCTGCTCACCAAAGAATAAATTTGTTTATTACACTAATGAATAGCTAAGCTTCTTATTTCCATCACTTTCTTGACAAAAAATTAATTTTTTTTATTAAACTAATAAGTAGCTAAGCCAGTCATTGCACACCACTTGTTCGCCCCAAAAATAATTGATTTTTGAATTATAATATTAAATAGCTAAGCTACTCTTTGCTGTTTCTTGTTTGTCAAAGAATGAATTGATTTATTAAACTACTAAATAGCTAATTTACTTATTGCCAGAAAATAAAATCGTTTTTTCTCGCCAAAAAGTAATTTATTTGTGAAATAAACTAATAAAGAGCTGAGTTACTTTTTGCAACCGCTTGATCGCCCATGAATTAATTTATTTCTCAAGCTTACATAAATAACTAAGCTACTCATTGCCATTACTTTCTTGCAAAAATTAAGTTTATTTATCAAAGAAACTCATAAAAAGTTGAGCTGCTCATCGCCGTCCTTTGCTCTCACCAGAATAAAATTTTAATTGTTGAATAAACTCATAAATAGCTGAGCTTCTTATTGCCGGCACTTTGTGGCCAAAAAAATATTTTACATATTAAATAAATTAATTATAGGATTCACTTATTGCCACGGCTTGCCCGCAAAATACATAATAAGAGCATCAAATAAACTAAAAGAAAACTCAGCTATTCATTGCCGCCACTTGCTCCCTAAAAAAATAATCTCACTTTTGAACAAACTGAAAATGAAGCTAAGCTACTCCTTGCCATCAGTTCCTCGCCAAAAAAGTATTTTATTAATCAAACATTTTAGTCAAGGGCTAAAATACTTATTTCCGTCGCTTGCTTACCAAAACAATATTTTATTTATTATGTAAACTTATAATTTGCTAATTTACTTGTTAAATTCGCTTACTGGCTAAAAAAAAAAAAAAAAGCAGAAAAGTAACTAACAGCTAACCAAATTATTGCCATTTCATGGTCGTACATAAAAGTAGTATATTTATTAAATGAATCAATAGATAGCAGATGACCTTAGGGCGTCTTTTGCTTGCTACTAAAATAGATCATTTATCGAGTAAACTAAGAGATAGTTCAGCTATTTATTGGTGCCACTTGCTCACCATAAAATTAATTTATTTGACAAATAAACTATTATATAAATGATTTTATGTAAGGCCATCGCTCGCTTGCCAAACGAATGTATTACTCATTAAATAAATTAATAAATAGCTAAACTTCTTATTTCCGGTACTTGCTCGCTGAAGAAATTATGTATCTGCTTGATAAATTTAAGATATAGATAAGTTACTTCTTGCCGTCGGTTTGTCACCAAAAAAAAGTTTTTATTTATCAATTCAACTAATAAAAAAGCTGAACTACTTAGTTTTACCGCTTGCTCATCAAATAAATACTCCATTTATCAAATAATGTAATAAAAATCTGAGCTACTTACTGCTACCACTTGCTCGCCGAAGAATGAATTTATTTATTAAATAATCCAATAAAAAGCTGAGCTACTCATTGCCGTCACTTGCTCACCAAAAAATTAATTTGATTATGAAATAAACTAATAAATGGATAAGTTACTCATTGCCATCACTTTCTTGCCAAAAATAAAGATTATTTATCAAATAAACTCATCAAAAGCTGGGCTTTTTATTGGCGTCACTCGCTCCAAAAATAAATAATTTATTTCTTAACTGAACTGATGAATAGCTGAGCTATGAACTGCCATCGTTTGCTCGCCAAAGAAGTTATAAATTTATGAAATAAACTAATTAACAGCTAATTTACTTATTGCCACTACTTGCTCACCAAGGAATAAATTTATTAACTCAATAATCCATTAAAAAGCTGAGCTACTTGTTGTTGTCGCTTGATTGTCAAAGAAAAAGTTTATCTATCAAATAAACTAATAAATCGCCAAACTTATTGTTGGTACCGCTTGCTTGCCAATGAAATAATATATTTATTAAGTAAATTAATAAATAATAAAGCTACTTATCGCCGTCACTTGCTCGCCGAAGGAATAATTTATTCATTAAATGAATTAATAAATGAATGGGCTAGTTATTACCACCGCTTGCTTACGTAAGAATTATTCTACTTATTGTTAAAATCTCCGAAATAGCAAGGCTTTTTTAACTGGTGCTTTCTTTCCCAGTAATTAATTTAATTATCATTTAGAATGTTCTTGTAATTTTAGATTAATATATTTATGTAAATCTTGAGCAAATCTTACTTGGTGTTTACATAATATTCATTCAACAGTTACCCGATCTTTATTAAGCTATTGTTGAGTCAAACTTTTGTATATTCATTATCAGGTGCAATTTTAACAGAGAAAGATTAACTGTGGAAAAAGTGATGAAAAAAAAAAATCGTTAACCAAGTTAAAATCATTAAGTGAAAAAAAAAAAAAAAAAAAAAATTGATTAATAACTGATTTATGGTAAATAAACAAATATACAATTTAATAACTCGACTTACCCTCTTATTCATCTCTATATTTACCTCTCTATTTTTTATTTACTCTTTAAATAATCTTGTCTTTGTCTTTACATCATTTCTATAGGTGTAGATTTTGCAATTTTCTTTTGATATTTAAGGTTGTGTATGATTAATGTTTTCTCTATTGATGAGCTCAAAGAAAAATTTAATCCAATAGAGAGTATCGTGAAAAAAGGATAATGGAAAAAAAGAGTAAGGACAGATCCAGGTGTAATAAAATGTTTGTTATTTCTAAAAAAAAATTAGCTTTAATTTGTAAAAATGTTGAAATGTAACTAATACTTAAATTTTTAAAAGTAGCATCTCTTTAAACAATTTTATCAATTGCAAATGTTTACTTTTTTCAAGTAATTTAACAATTTTGGCGCAATAACTGTATTGATTGCTGGAACTTTAAATATATTGGCATGTACAGCAAGCTACAAAATATTACTTTGGAAGCTTGTGGAGCTACATAAATTACGAGAACACTAGTTGGAAGCGTTTTAATTACAATTATTGGAGTGGTTGGAATTGAGCAGTTTGATCATCAATTTCAGCTGTATAGTCTGACTTNGTCCTTGCTGTCAGTTTCTCGCCAAGAAAATATCTTATTAATCGAACAAACTAATACAGAGCTGAAATACTTATTTCTGTCAGCTGATTACCAAAAAATATTTCGTTTATTAAATAATGTATTAAAAAGCTGAGTTACTTCTTGCCGTCTCTTGCTGATCAAATAAATATTTTAACTATTAAATAAACTTATAAATTGCTAAGCTCATTCTTGCCATCGCTTGCCTGCCGAAGAATCATCTTAGTTAATATATAAACTAATAAATAACTGAACTATTTATTGCCACTGCTTGCTCGCCAAAGGAATAGTTTATTTATAAAATAAATTTATATACAGCTAAGTTACTTATTGTCATCACTTTCTTGCCAAAAATAAAGATTATTTATCAAACAAACTCATCAAAAGCTGGGCTTTTTGTTGGCGTCACTCGCTCTAAAAATAAATAATTTATTTACTAACTGAACTGATTAATAGCTTAGCTACTTACTGCCATTCCTTGCTCGCCAAAGAAGTTACATATTTATTAAACGAACTAATTAATAGATAATTGCCTGATGGCCACTGCCTGCTCACCAAAGAATAAATTTGTTTATTACACTAATGAATAGCTAAGCTTCTTATTTCCATCACTTTCTTGACAAAAAATTAATTTTTTTTATTAAACTAATAAGTAGCTAAGCCAGTCATTGCACACCACTTGTTCGCCCCAAAAATAATTGATTTTTGAATTAAAATATTAAATAGCTAAGCTACTCTTTGCTGTTTCTTGTTTGTCAAAGAATGAATTGATTTATTAAACTACTAAATAGCTAATTTACTTATTGCCAGAAAATAAAATCGTTTTTTCTCGCCAAAAAGTAATTTATTTGTGAAATAAACTAATAAAGAGCTGAGTTACTTTTTGCAACCGCTTGATCGCCCATGAATTAATTTATTTCTCAAGCTTATATAAATAACTAAGCTACTCATTGCCATTACTTTCTTGCAAAAAATTAAGTTTATTTATCAGAGAAACTCATAAAAAGTTGAGCTGCTCATCACCGTCCTTTGCTCTCACCAGAATAAAATTTTAATTGTTGAATAAACTTATAAATAGCTGAGCTTCTTATTGCCGGCACTTTGTGGCCAAAAAAATATTTTACATATTAAATAATTTAATTATAGGATTCACTTATTGCCACGGCTTGCCCGCAAAATACATAATAAGAGTATCAAATAAACTAAAGAAAAACTCAGCTATTCATTGCCGCAACTTACTCCCTAAAAAAATAATCTTACTATTAAAAATACTGAAAATAAAGCTAAGCTCCTCCTTGCCATCAGTTCCTCGCCAAAAAAGTATCTTATTAATCAAACATTTTAGTCAAGGGCAAAAGTACTTATTTCCGTCGCTTGCTTACCAAAACAATGTTTTATTTATTAAGTAAACTTATAATTTGCTAATTTACTTGTAAAATTCGCTTACTGGCTACAAAAAACAAACGTAGCAAAAAAGTAACTAACAGCTAACCAAATTATTGCCATTTCATGGTCGCACAGAAAAGTAGTATATTTATTAAGTGCATCAATAGATAGCAGATGACCTTACGGCGTCTTTTGCTTGCTACTAAAATAGATCATTTATCAAGTAAACTAAGAGATGGATCAGCTATTTATTGGTGCCACTTGCTCACTATAAAATTAATTAATTTGACAAATACACTATTAAATAAGTTATTTTATGTAAGGCCATCGCTCGCTTGCCAAACATATGTATTACTCATTAAATAAATTAATATATAGCTAAACTTCTTATTTCCGGTACTTGCTCGCTGAAGAAATTATGTATCTACTTGACAAATCTACGATATAGATAAGTTACTTCTTGCCGTCGGTTTGTCACCCAAAAAGACTTTTTATTGATCAATTCAACTAATGAAGAAGCTGAGCTACTTAGTTTTAACGCTTGCTCATCGATCAGAAAATGTATCTATCCAATAAACTAATGATTACCTAAACTACAACATTCTGCCACTTGCTCATTCATAAAAAAATATTTTAATCATCAAATAAACTTGAGAATAGCTTATATACTTATTGCTGTGAATAACTCGCCAACAAATATATTTATTGTCAATATATAAATAAACAAATATACAAATAAATAGCCGAGCTGCTGATTGTCGCCACTTGCTCACAAAAAAAA
>NW_019379516.1:155808-194041 GCF_000648655.2 Copidosoma floridanum | reverse complement strand
ATACAAATCCAAACTGGCATTACAATAGTAAAACTGATATCCAACTGCTGAGCAACTGTTACTGCAGCCAGCAAAATTGGAAAGTTGGTGGGCTGCTGGACTAGAGGTGACCAGGTCACATCTACAGCTTCATGAAATTTCTTAACCTTCATAATTTACTTCATTTGAATAATTGTAAAGACCATCTGCCACAACTGTACTATATGTTTGGAATATGATGAGCTGCGCACTTGTTAACTTTGAGCAAGTCTGAACTTCATTTTTATTATTAACTGTGTGATTAGCATCACATGGCACCAAGTTTTCATGAGAGCGTTGAGTGACTTTTCTCTGTACCTCTATTGTGAACAATAATTATTAAAAAACTCTTTACTACAGCCTCTGGAGCAACTGGAATTCACAGCCATTCGATGATTTCAGAGATTCAGGTACATTTTCTTGTCAAACTTCATCAGCCCTTGATTTTTCTTATTATCCTCTAAAATTGTGCTTGATAAAACCAAATTTTAACCTCTTGCTTCTTGATAAGTTTTTTTTATGTTTTGGTTGATTTGATTGCAGGAAAAGTAAATCACAACTTTATGATTGGAAACTTGTGGGAATTACTCATTTGTCAGCAATCCCACGTTAAAGTCCTGCTTGATTTATATACAAATTTAAGAGAGACAAAAAACTATACAAAAAGAGAATTAAAAAACAAGCACTGCAACTCACCAAACACTGTTGGGCTTATAACTGAAATATGCAGTTTACTTGTCAGATCTACTTAGTCAGATCTGCTTAGCAGCTACTTGTCAAACTGCTAACACTAACAGTAGTATCTTTGCTCACCTCATCGTTTGACTTGGTGAGAAAGGCCAGACTTGTCAGCTCGACCAAGATGTAGAAAAAAGGAGTCAAGGCTTCTTCGTTATCAGCACCGGCACAGGACAGCACTGGGCACTTTTGCAACGATCAGCTTACAAAATACATCATCATGTGCTGACGGTCAAGTACCCAAGACTATATGTATATGCATGCATTCGGCGACACATTATATGTGCATATATATAATCGTGCAGAGCTGAAATTTGAGAACCGTTGTCGTAGCAGACGACGCTTTTGGCTGTCTCGCAGCCGCGACCAAAAATCAGTCCCCCTACCACTCTTCTTAGACGCGAGAGTGGTGGGGAGACCACTTTTCGCCATCTTGAAGCCAACACTGCACTGGCATCATAAGCTTAATTGCCGCAATATAAGCACAATATCTTGCTACCTCTATCAGTTGATTAAGTTAAAACTATTGACCTAATTAAAACGAAAAAAAGTTGTTTGTGTACAATAAACATTAGAGAAGAAGTTGAGCTGAATCTGAAGTTGAAAAAATGTTGTGGGTGCTCGTGACAAGCTAAAAAATATAAGTATTTTTTCTCAGCTTCCATTAACACTGCTGAATTTTTTTTTTAATAATTGAAAAACAAGCGCAATCCAATGTCATGAGTTATAAATGAAGAAAAATTTCATTTATGGAGTGAGTGTCTTCTGTTAAAAGTTTTTGTTAAATAAGTTTTTTGTTTATTTATTAAAAAATTTGAACTTTCAAAAGGTATAAAACATTATCCGTACCTACTAACTTAAAAAAATCAGACCTCGATTCATAATTTTACTTTAGCTTTCAAATGTCACTGCCTATTTTGACGTATTTCTAGCATAACAAACTGTAAAATACGTTTTATAAACATATAATACACGAGAGTAGTGTCAAGCATTTTTTTTGCTATCTGATAATTATGTTTACGTCATACAGAATTGTTTAGATAAAAAAATAATAATTGCAATTGTTAATAGTAGTCTGATCATTGGGCTAACGTTGTAATTTAATGTTTTTATGTATTATTACGATTGCTTATAAATAAGTGGTTTTAATTATGTCGAATTTCATGTGGGTTTGGTTAAAAGTCTGAAACCCTAACGGGACACTCTTAGATGCGTATTACGTTTTTGCACTTGCGTCCACTAACATCGCACGATTGATTGCCACAAAATGCGCATTACATGTTGCCACTTTTATGTGTCAATAGTGCCAAAAATAGACCTAATTAAAAAAAATGTGTACAATAAATATTGGAAAAGAGATCTAGCTGGATCCAAAGTCAAAAAAGTGTTTTGGACGCCCGTTACAAGTTAAAAAGCATCGTATCTTGGCCTATAATGACACTTTAGAGTTTGTTTCAAAGTTAATTTAAAACAATCGCAATCTTATGTTACAAGTTACAATTGAAAAAAAAAAACATTATTAATGGAGTTCAGGTCTAGTGCTATGAGTTGTTGTTAAGTAACTTTTTAGTTTATTTATTTATTTTAAAATCTGAAATCTTGGGAGATCAAAGACATTATAAATATCAACTGATTCCTGAAAATGAGATAAAGATTTATCGTGGATTTCTAACTGTGCGATAAATGGAAATTTTAAATAATAAATTTTTTAATAGATCGCCATTTTGGAATTTCGCAATTGGAACAAGCGTTCAATATTAACCACACTTAAGCTTATAATATATCTTTTCTTCAAAAAATTTTAAACTAATAAAAAAAATAACTGTAAGGCAAATTAATAATATATTTTGTATTAAAGAAAAACCATGATGCATATTTCGCTTTACAAAGAGACGTTTACGTATTGTTCCTTTTATTTTTTGCTTGATTCGAAGCCCACATACGATAAAGCAACTACGATGCACAAACACCCTAGCATCCTGACAATCGCACTTTTTCTGTATTCCAAGATTTAATGTACTATCGCCGTCATAAAATATTAAATTAATCTATTTTAAAAAAAAATGTTATTCTAAGATTACGAAAAAGTTACCTCGTAAGTTTGTAAAATACTCTCTTCAGATGATCTATCTAAAGTAGTATCAAGGAAGTGTAATCCGTCACAAATACTATCTGTAGAAAAAACGTTGTTTTCGTGTTTATTTTGCAGACTTTTAAAGATACTTATGATATAGTTTGAATTGGAAGCATATTTAAATGACTGGAATTCTCGAAGTTGAGTAATTTTAAATGATGATTTTACAGGGCACAATTTCCAACTTTCATTTTCAAGAAATATTCTTAACTCTTCTAATCGAGAAACATGGTAGCTATCGAAATAAATTACGAATTTTTCTAATATGTATTTATGCAGTTTCGATTCAAATTTTTCACATACTTTTTTTTCTATTTTAAATATGCTGAAAATAAATGGTTATAAATGGTTAGCATTAATTGAATTATTTGAAAACAACAACATTGAACGTACATAATTTTTCAAATACCTGTCAACGATATTCAAAATTTCCAATAATTTTTCAAATTCAAATGATATGAAATCAAACACATCTATGAAAATAATAATTTTATTTTCAATGTCAAGAAATATTTTTCTGATATCGTTTTGAAACTTATTAAAAATGTCGTTTTCATTAGAAATCAGTGAATTCTTCGCATCCTTAGAAAATGAAGGCACATCAACACTTTTATGCCATTTAAAAATTAAAAAGTAGGATTTTAAAATCTTTAACAAAGATTTACAAAGAGTCATAAGGCAGACCATAAAGTTGTCTATGGACACAGTTTTACATACATGTTGATATTCTCTTTGTTTGTCCACATTAGAATATTTTTTAACACAGTTGAAAGATACTGTATTTATAGTTGCTGTGAAATGCATGTGCAATTGATTGATAGCACTTTGAGATTTACCCAAAAAATTGTATGCATGTTGAATATCAGTATATTTATCAAAATTAAAATCAACACACATTTTGGATAATGATGAATCTAAACTTTCTTCAACTAGATCGAATACATCAGTTATATTGATGTGCAATGCTGTGATATCAGCATATTCTCCATTTAATTTAGCTTCTTTCTGATATTCTAAAATTAATAATATCACCTTCTGATAATTTTCTTCTTCAATGTAGTATTTAAGCCAATATTTTCTACGGCACTATTTGAAAAAAAAAAAAAAAAAATTCTTATTACTACAGTACAAGGTTAGTTTTTAAGACTAAATAACATAGTTATTGCAAATCATCAAAAAATATCTCATGAACATTAAATGTACTAGATTATATTAGAAACCAGAGTGTATGTAGCAATCTAGAATAGACGTACCATCATATTTGACGCTACTCTTGTTAAAAAAAAGTGTATTATGGAAAAACTTAATTTTATATTAGGGATTATCTAGATCCAAAATACGTTTATTAAACTAGTAACAACCACAAAAAAAAGTTGATAACATTGACGATAGTTCCTTAAAGTCATATTTTGCAGGTACTAAGATTCCGTATGTCAAAGTTTAATGAGCAAGCTCGGTTGTCTAGTAATACATTTTGCATAGTTAGAACAATCCCTTTATGTAACTAAAATGTGGGAATAATGTATAGTTGTTAAAGTTTGATAAAAAAGTTGAAATCAATGCAAAACTGCAAATCATGAAAAAACTATTTTAGTTGTAGTTGATATCTTATAAATAGTGACAATTTACATAGTACGTTGTCGTTAAAACACGCTCATGGTTCATTTTCAAAGAAGAATCACAGTTAAAAGTTTTGTCAGTACTATAACGTTTGTCATATCCTTCAAGACAAATCAGAAGTAAGTAAATGCTTAGATACTCAAGTATAAAGTTATAACTTTTATAGCAGACAATATATTAATGTATACATTGCAGATCATTCAAATAACTTAAACGTACTGCGATTTATTGAGAGTGGTACAGTTGTTTTTAAAACTACCTACTTGGTGATGAGGTGTGTTTTTAATGATTTTTCAAATACTAAATAAACAATTAAAAAAATATATCATGTATAGGTAAGGAAGGTAGCACGTGCAACTATGGCATGACGTGTTTTTGCGTGGGCCAGTACAAGACTGCCCACTTTTATCAAACGTTTCAAATTTTTCAGAACAATTTTCTATGCTGGTAAAATCTATTTGATTGAAAAATGCGTTACGACCCACACATAAATTTAGTGATAGGTAACCTTCTATCACAAGTCGCTTGCTGCTAAGTGGATACGGAGCTGAGCTCGTGTGCACGAGGTGCGTGTCTTTTTCTTTTAGAAATTGAATGAAAAATTACAGAAGCCAGAGTAGAAAATGTCTTGTAAGAAACACTTATATGACATCTATGCATAATGTAGCTCAACAATATAATTTTCGTATGAGTGATGGCAGGCCCTATATAAATTCCATTATATTTTATTGTAGAAAAATATTAAAGTAAGGACAAAAATACGATTAAATAACTAACAAATAAATTATTCCAGTCACAATGTTTCACTCGTTTAGAAATCTTTTGATGTTAATAAAATTTTTGTTGATACGTTTTTCCCTTTCTAAAAGGCAGTAATTAGTAAAAAAAACTTAATTCACAATGATAAACTTTTATATAGTTTAACGTTATCAACATTGCTATTAACTACTTTGTTATAAATTACTAATTGCTTTACAATAATCATCATCAAATGTAAAATTTTACATTTTATGAAAGTAATTGATTTTTATTACTTTCTCAACATTTTGTTAAATGTATCTCGATAAAAAAAGGGATTTATTAAAATTAAACTGTTTATTTTTATGCACTTTTTTTTAAACTACAGACAACAAATTTATCAGTTATTACTCAAGGCACCGCGTACGAATTTCAACAAAGATTAAGCTTCCTTGGCATGGAGAAAGTGCGTATGCACGTGTGCGTGCAACAGAATTGTACACGCACACGCAAATTAGAAAATTAATGGATCTAAATTTTTTCCCTTTTCGGCAACGATCGCTAACGTCAAAACGATAATAATACTGAGGTTAAGTAATTGATACAATCCAATGATATAAAATAAGATGCAAGAGAAGAACTACAGGTTACAGTAAATATCAGTAAAAAACATAACTACTAGGTAAATGAGAACTAAAAATTTCTTGAACGCGTCTTTTCGGATTATCCAGTACAGGAATTTAACTTTGAAGCAGAAACGTAATTAACAGTGTAATAAACATTGATGCTTTATCTGAAGCTTTGGATGTTATTATAAAACTAGATTTAATACAACTCTTCGTAAAATTAAAACTAGTTTAATTCTAAACATTCTGCCCACCTATCACGCGAAATAGACGTAAGTGAATACAACCAAAATCACTGTGCTTAGAACTTGACACTAATACGTAATACCATTGAAGAACTGCAGGTAAAAATTTGATGAAATGTTTGGGATGTAGGTTAAGACAGTGGGTCAGAGAACATCCAACTAATAATCGTACGTTTAGTTATTAACGATCTGTATTAATCCGTTCGCAAGCCATCTAGTAATACAAGTAGATAGGTATCTGCTCTCAAGAGTAACTTAATTTCAGTTGGCGTCTTGTGAAATTACTGGCTAGCTTTCACCCGATACACTTGCTCGATGGCTTATAAGTGACGGGTAAGAACTTAGTGATCAACTAGAGCACGAGTGCTTGACATGAAAGACTTTTGTGGATATTAAAAGTTGACGTCATAGTCAACTGCACTTGGCTATGTACTGATGGAGCTGTACAATTACTGATACCACTGTGTTATCAAGATAAAGCTTGGAAAGACAATCCGAGCCTCTGGAGTAAATTTTTGGCTACAAGTGTTAACTGGGAGCCACTGAACGTGAGTTCAACCATCAGCGCCTTGCAGCTTAACAAGGTCTGTTGCCTACATAATTGAAGTAGCAACATTTTCTGGTACTTGTAGGGCAAAAAAGAGTTAGCTGTAATTAACAAGAGTAACAAAGAATACTGTATTTTTTCTTACTCTTAAATAATAAATACTGTAGATACATACGACTCGGCGACTGTCTCCGCGTATTTGCAAAGCGAGTTTATTAGTTTGCAAAACAGTTACAAAAAATGTTTCGTTTACAATGATGCGGCTACAATGACGAGAGAAAATAAATGTTTTTTCACAAAGCCTAAAAATAATTAATTGCAAGGTTCTACACTAATAATTATTTTTTGTTTTTTCTGATGCGTAACACATTCATACAGCTCCAGCAAGCCAATTTGCTACATGAAGAAGTCTGTAAAAAAAGGATTTCCAGGATTGGATTTGAGAAACTTAGCAACACTTTAGGCTTTTCTATCAATGTGTCTTATTATTTAACAATAAATAAATGACATCACGGAAAATATAAAATACAAGTTCATAGTAAAAAATTTTTAAATAGAAATTAAACATACGAACTTACAGAGTAAAATGTGAATACACTGTATTTATTGACATGAAACCCCAAAATAAAACAAATGAAAAAACAGGTCATACAGGGCTTATTCTTTTCCATTTTCACCACGCAATAATATCTAATCATTTTATTCAAGGCACAACAAATATAAACAAGGCTTTGTGTAAAATAAAGCTACAGAAATGACAAAAAACGCAGATTTTGGCGAAGGAAATCATTTTTACAAAGTACAAAAACAACAATTCATAGGTTCTAAGGGGCTAACATTTCTTTTATTCCAGTCCATAATGTTATTAAATCATTTTATTTAAGGCAGACTCACTATGAAAACAATGCTTTAATGCTTTGTTATTAAAAAAGCTGCTGACATGATGACATTCTATAATCGTTTTATTTAAGGCACAAAAACTATTGTCATTGCTTTGTTTACGATAAAGCTGTTTAAGATATGAAAAACATTTACTATCTGAAAAGAAAATTATTTTCCCAAAGCCTCAAAATAACAACAAAGAGTTTCTAGAAGGTTTCTTGTTTTTTTTCTCCATACTAATCATTTTAATCAAAGCACCAACATTACAAAGAATGCTTTGTTGGCAATAATGCTACTGCAATAACAAGAAACTAGGATTTTCTTGAATAAAATAAGTTTTACAAAGCAGTAAGTTTTACAACAATAAAAGCAGTTAGCTTACGAATTAATATAATTAATATTAAGTTTTCTTTTATGTATTCCTTCTTACCGACATGTATTCATTTAACATTGTATTCTGTATACATTTAAGGCTATAAATCTAGTTTTTCGACAACTAGTATACGCCCTAAAAAAAAATTTTTTTTGTTATACTAGCTTTAAGTGAAAATAATTTGTATTAGTACATTTTTATATGATTTTCACATATAAGACTACGAATCAAGTCTTTTAACAATCAGTTGACCCCCTAATTGCGTTACTCGTATTATATATATTGTTACTGGGAGGGGAGTGTGTGGGGACTCGGCGCTCTGCCTTGCCAACCTTACTTTGCCCCCTTTTCCTCACTTATATGTGAGTACTTGAAATGCGCTAAGATTAGTAAAGGTATCTTCTGCTGTAGTTAAACCACCTGCGTACTACTCATTCACCCTCACCTGAACACATAGGCTTATAGGGGCCATCATCCCTTGCTTGGCAACCAGCAGGATTTACAATATTCCATACGCTCTTACATAAGTAAAATATATACATAGTTTCCAGTATAAATGTATTACATTCTCAATACGCTTCTTTACATTTATATTGGTCACCTTTATTTAATTTCTTGGACTTAACATGTCTCTCAACTTTTGAAACTTTAATCTTTCAAGAGATTTTGAAAAAATATCTACAATATTATTTTTTAATTCAACCCTTATAATATCAATTATTCCATTCAAATATCTCTCATTGAAAAAATAATAATGTACTTCGACATATTTTCAATTTTTCGTGAAATTACCAGTATCTGATATGCTTACAGCTTTAAAATTGTTTTCATGAATTTTAATCAGCTTGTATAACTTTAAGTTATAAATATATATCGAATATTTTACTAGTCTTAGTTTACTTACAGCCTCTGATAATGCAATATGTTCAGCTAATGTTGATGATTTTGTTACACTACTCTGTTTATGTGTTTTCTAATAAATTACATTACCAAAAAATCTTATTACGTAACCAGATGTAGACTTCCTGTCTATATTTTTACCTACCTAATCTAAATCTACATAACATTCCAAAATATTGACACTTTTATTTTTCTTGTACATTAATTTTAAATCTCTAATAAGGTGTACATACTCTAAAACTGTAATCACAAAATTACAATGTGTTTCATTATAATAGTTTAAATATCTGCTTAAATAACTTACGCTATAACTTATTACAATTTTTGTCAAAACTTTGCAGTTGTTTAACATATACTGCTGATTTGACCGTCACATTTGAAAAGGCATTTTTAACATCCACCTTATCAATAGTAAAGCCATCTTGGTAACAATAAGATACCAGAATTTTTTAAACTTTGCATCTTAGCTACAGAAGGATAAATGTTTTCACTAACTTCTGTTTGTTAAAATCCTCTAACTACTAACCTAGTTTTTAATTCATTTTTATCTTTTTTTAAATAAATCCATTTTACATCCAAAACTTTCTTATTTTTTGGCTTATCTACCAATATCCAAGTTTTATTTTTATTTGAACAATTAATTTCTTTCTTAATTGCGTTTTCCAATTATCACAATCAAAACTTTTAGGATTTTCTGCACTACAATAACTAACATAAATAATATTATACACATAATTATCATTATACCTAGATAGACGATTCACTTTTTTTTCGGTCTATTATTAATGTTCTCATCTTTCGAATTATTAGACTCATTATCATTATCGGTAAAGTTCTACTGATTTTCATTTTCCTCATCTCTAAATTCATCACTAAACTCAGATTTATTAGCGAACATTACATTTTTATATTCAGTTTCGTCATCATCTTCCAAACCAATGCAATATTCATCATTTTCTATGAGATCTCCATGTCTTGCTACAATAAGTCTATTATTAATCAAAATTCGATATCCTACATTTTCATAACCTACAAAAATTCTTAAATCGGCTTTCCTATCTCATTTAGACCTTCATCTCTGATCTGGCACACGTGGAAATACTCTGCTTCTGTACATTCTTAAATCCCTCACATCAGGTTTAATACCAAAGAAAATTTCAAAAAATGTTTTCAATTCTGCAGTATTTGCAAGTGTCCTGTTCTTTAAATAGGCTGCCACACATATGACTTCCACCAAAAACCTTCTATCTATCCTAGCTTCACTCGATAAACGTCTAGAAATTTCCATTATACTTATATTATATCTCTTAGCAGTACCATTTCAACCGTGCACATGCGGTGGACATGCGACTAGACTTATTCCTTTTTTTTTCGTTAAATTTTAAAATTCGTTAATATACAAAACAAAACAATTATAAACTTTATATTTTTATTAAATCGGATATACTCTAGCAGTTTTACTATAATTATCAATGAACGTTGAAAAATAATTTTCCCTATTTAATCTAATTATATTGTGAAGGAAATTTAAATTGGTGTGAACTACTTCCCAAGTATCTTGTGCCCTTTGTCTGTTATTCTCAAATGGTAAATGATGCATTCTATTTTCAATATAAACACCATATTTCAAAGAATCATTTTTAATTTCTGTAGTCAATCCTTCAGCCAATTTATTGTTGCATAGCATACTCAAATATTTAAAATTTACATGTCCGAAAATACGTTTTCCTTTCAAAGTTATTTTATCACTTTTCTGGGTACTCATAGAATTAACAGTAGTCTTAACATCATTTTGATATTCACTTTGTATTTTACATAGTTTATCCAATTTTTACGCTGTAGCTAAAAGGCCACCTTCATCATAGGAAATTTTCACTGTATCATATTGCGCAACAGCCTCATTTTTATCCGTTACTTTAACAAGACTAATTAAACTCGCTGTCATATCTTTTACATGAAAAACGTTTGACACATCAATTTTGACAAATCTACCAAAAACTTTAAAATGACTTGAACCGTGTCGCTTTTAAACTTCTAACATCACCTCCATTTACGATTACTAGATTTTTTAAATCCATAGATTTAACGAAAATATCATCACGATTTAGTACATAACCTGTACAACCGCTATCTAAAAACCAATCTACACGTTAACCTTTCGTTTCACTATGTATTGCAGTAGACTCAACTGCCTTCACTGATAACGCTCCAAGCGAGCAGTTTTCTTGTTGCCAAGTAACCTGTTGTGACACATGGCCTCTACGTCGTTGTCTGCTCAAGCCTCTGCCTCAGCCGATGTCGACTAAGCATTCAAGCTGCTTATTGACCGTTTATGATTGTGAACGATTCTCGTCACTATAAAGGTTTAAAGTTATTTTCCGTGATGCAGCTTTAATGACTGTACGCAAGGCAGTACACGGTCTCTTCTTTGTTTTTAAACCCATACCCAACCTACTTTTAAGGTACATAGTACTCGCGATAGCTAAAGCGGCTACTTTTTCTCCAGTACTTGAATCTCCTGCTTTGATATCTGTCAAGCTTTCTTGGCTAAAACTTTGTCTCTTAAATTTCTAGTCTCATTGATTTCTTAATTTTTAGAATAAACTATATCGTAATTCTTGTAAGCTTCGTCAAGTGGATTTATACCTGGATCAACTGTAACAAGACGTTTTACAAGTTAGTACCTGAACCACAGTATTAATAGCCTTATTTGCAAAGTTAAATGGGTAGAGTGTGTATAATATTATTCATAAAACCACGTCCTCTTTTATCAGGTATGTATTGTCATCGTTCTTTGCAGGTTGGATCAAGATTGAGCTTTAGAAAAGGAAATCATCGTATTTATAGTCTTGAAGTCTGAGAATGTGCAACCATAAAAATATAGAAGTAGTTTTTTTAGGGATTGGATGTCAGTCGTAGTCCAAACGTCGTAAATTGCAAACCTAAAATTTCAAGAGCAATGCGTAAAAGTGCAGGATCTTAAGTTGATGTCGTAAAATAGGTAAAGCGCTCCAATTGACATGGTGATTTATTACCTAAAATTATTCTAGTTATTTTCTGTGGTTTATCTAACTGTAATAAGACAAATAATTTCTAAGCGCTTATAACATATCTTTATGGATAAAATTTTAGAAATATTTGTCTGTACTTGAAGTTGCTCAACCAATAAGATGCAAGTTCTTAAAACAGCTGTAAGAGCCTCTAAATGGTATGCAGTACTCTTCTTTCAGTGGACATGAAGCGGTAGTGTCTAGGGACGATGCTTTACAAAACTATTATATTTTTGGATAATGTCATCTGAGAAAACAGGGTAATGTGAAAGCTATATACTGCATGATAAGACAAAAATATTAATTGCTTTTATCTTTGTCGGTCGTGTACATAAGTAATGTAGCACCTTGCGAAAGATAACGTCAATCTTTCAGCTCTATTCCGTTACGATGAATTAAATTCTAAATATGTGTACGATGATCGCGTCAATTCTTATATGTTCTCTAGTCAGTTCAAAGATCCATGATCAAGCTGTAAAGATAATAATGAAACTTCATCGTTTACGTCAAAAATAGGCAGATAAACAACGGCCCTTACTGTAGACGTTTCGACAGTTTTGCCATAAATATAGGACGTACATAGGGAAAACTAATTTGTCTATTCTAAGATGTCAAACTATGAATAATTACGAGAAAAATACATTTTTCATTAACTGGTGAAAGCTAGAAGAGCTGTACAATATAATTATAGATTTTTTAAATTTGGAATGGATTAGGTTAAAACAGTTCTTAGTGAGACTTTTAAACCAATTACTGATCCCTTACAGCAAGTCGTGACGCAATCAAAAAAAGAGATTGAAAGAAGTCATTTAGTGGTTAATAATTATTTCAATAAGAAATCGATACCAGAGCTGTTGATTAAATGAATAGAAAAAATGAAATTGTACAGCGATGACAAAGATAACATGTTCAAGTCTGCTGCCAGTTCAAGTGACATAAATAATGATAATAATAATGACAATGACGTTGATGATGATAATGATGATAATGATAATGATAATGATGATGATGACGATAACGATGACGATGATTATAACGATGACGATGACGATGATTGTGACGATGATGATGATGACGACGATAATGATAATGATGATGATGATAATAATGATGATGATGACGAGGATGATGATGATGACGATAATGATGATGATGNATAAGTATGAAAACACTTTTAATAACTACTTGTTGTAAGCAATTATTAAGATCCGGAAAGATTTTTTAGATTTATAAGAATAAACGAGATAGAAATAACTGTTTAATTGATGGAGCTACTTTTGAAAAACCATTCTGATTCAAGTCACACTACTCAATATGATTTAAATAAGTATTATGTACTTTTAAAAACTCAACGTACACATCGAGAGGGATTTAGTAAGAATGGACCAATCCGAGCGCATAATCAAAATAAATTTAGTAAAATTATAGCTCAAATGTTTCATTTTATCAGGAATAAAAAGGGAGAATCATTGTTACCTCACTATTAAATTGCATTACTAACGCAGCAGCAGCAGCCGTAGCAAGTGGATTTTGTACACTGGAACAATTTAAATAAGTTGGTGGATTGTCTCCACTTACTCATAACTAAAATATCGGCGGTAAATATAAGCTATGATAATGAGATAATATCGATTATTAAAGAGCTACAAAAAAAGAAGGTACGTACGTTTACTGAGTTTTAGGTGAGTTCAAGTCAGTATTCCAATGAGCATCTACGTGTTCGGACTTAAGCTTAGTGAGACTGAAGGCAGAAGCCAAGGTCCTTCTGGTATTGGATATTAATTCACTGCTGATGGTCAGCATGATTTACAAAACAAAAGATTATGCAATGTTGCAGCAGTAATAAACTTGAACGGTGCCACAAATCTTAGTTTTTAAAAAGAAGGGAAAGTTTTAGTTGATGAGCAAGATAAGCTTGAGGTAATATTGAATAATTTGAATGATTCATTGATTCAAAAGAGGCATTATCTCAAATTTTTAGCATTACTGCAGAAGATACAGAAGATAGTTAAAGCAAAAGAATATACTGGTTGTATTTATGATATTTTCTCGCATTCACTTACGAGACATTAACGGGGATGGGTTGCAAGAAGAATATCATAATGGAGGAGCTATATTAACTACCTTATCGTATTTATTTACTCCAAAAACTTTATATACGAAGATTGGATCCAATATAGCCAGCTTACTTCGTTGGAATATTTTTTTATGATGGAGAAAACAAAGATTATAGATACATACTCACTGGAATTGACACATTTTTAAAGTATGCATGAGCCGTACTAGTGGAACAAAAAACTCAGGATAACGTCATAGTAGCAATGAAATGTACACTAATTTGAGGAAGTGTACCACAAAAATTTAATACTGGTAGAGGTTTAATTTTTTATTATAAATATTTTCAAGATTTTATAAAAAGTACGTTATCAACTCTTATTTCATTTACCTTAAAGTAACCTTAAAGCATTCATACATAAAAAATTTGATCGCATAGTAAAAAGTAGAATGATAATTCAATTTAGTTTAAATGAAAATGCTTATATCGTGTTAAAAAAAGGATTAATAAGAAAGAGAAAATTGACGGGTTCTCAAGTAACGCTTGCTTCAGTGGGAAACAACTTATTTATCGTTGATTTTTATCTACATAGTCTTTTTCTTATACTTTTCCTTTCTATTTATTGCTATAGAATATACACACACAATGGATTTCGTGTATCTATGCTTTATAATTAGTGTCAAAGTGATTAAAAATCTATCACAAATAAAGCGCTAACATTTATTGCTTTTTAATAAATTAGTATGCTTTTCTTTGTTCACCAAAGATTTATTGCATGGAGCGACGTAATCATTATTTTTAGATGTTTGTACGATCTATAGGCTCACAAAGACAGGATTTTGTTTGTGAAATCGTACAATATTGTTTAATGATACCAAAAACTTTGCGCAACTCAAGTTAAAATGTTTTTGATACTGCATGTTTTGATTCATATGTTTGCTGTGCGCTTCTGATAAATAAATAGCTGACAATAGTGCCCACATAAAACACTTATCATTATTGTTCCTTACATTACTACAAGATCCCTTATTTTAAGTAATATGCAATAATTAAATGCACAAACTTTCTTTTATCGGATTAAACTTAATATTTATCATTACATGCAAAATCTGTTGCAACGACCAGTCTGAATCACTTTCTCCGAACTTTTCTATTTGTTGCGTTAATGGCTTAATTAAATGGAAATTAAATCACTTACTACAATTTGTTGAATTATAAATAAGAGAATTAATAGTATTCAAGTATTTAATTCAATTTTCTTCCGAGTCACCTTTACGTATTATATCTTTACTCGGAAACTCACCGTTCACCTTTAATGCACGTATTGTTTGCAGAACAGCCATAATATTTTCTTCAAATTAAAATTTTGCATCAACTAAAAACGATTCAATGTTTAGGTGTGCAAGATGCGTAATAATACCTGATCTTATCTATTTATGAAGAGTTGATACAATATCGGTTAACTACACAGTACTTCAAGGTATTATTGATTCTTGCTATTGTGCTTTCAATTCTACTCCAGTTTTTCATAAAAAAATCTTGTTAGCTCAATCTTAATGCTTACTAAATGATCTGTTAACACTATATACGATTGCTTTTTTGCTTTGGTTAATTCTGATGTAGTAAGCAACTCGTTTACGTGCATGCTAGTCGCATGATCTTATGACTGCAACGATATTTTCACTGTTAGATTAAAGTATTGCAAGTCTGTCAACGTACATTTGATACTTGATTCATCTAAAATGAGTCATAGAAAGCTTAAACATAGAATAATTAGATTCATTATATCACACTTTTTATATATAATTTTGGATAAGCGATCGCTTTCTGAATATTATAAAAAATAATTAATAAAGAGAAAGTGGAAGAAAGCCTTAACCAGTGCCTTCTTACTGTGTAAAACAACCGTACCACACAACTAATCTATGAACTCCTTTCTTTATTTGAAAAAAAAATTTTATCATAACATTAAAATGATATAGAAAACTACTAATTAATTGATTCGATGCGTTTTCTTCGTTGTCTTTCTTTTTTTCAAAATTTTTTCTGAAGATTCTAATACTTCATTCTTAAATAGTCGAAGGCAGCTAGTTGGTCAGAAGTTTGAAAACGATGATTTTGGTGAAGGTGGTGACAGACATTTTAGAAAGATTTCATTGATAAATTGATTCACGATCTCATTTCCTTTAGACTTCTATCTTGACGATTTAGTTAGTAGTAATGAGGGCCAAACTTCCAACGAATATTTCAAAGAGTTACTCAAGACTCTTACAAAAACGAGAACCAACGCAGCAATGAACCAAGTTCAAGCAAAATACCGATCGAATTATTACTACGACAGCAAACAAAATACAAGATATTTCTTGGAGGGAGAATAGGTTTATGTGCTAAAATAGCCATCAAAAAATAAATATAATTTACAATACGAGAGCCTGTACAAAAGAACAGTATTGATTATATCAACTTAAATGTAAAACTACAGAGAGGCGACAAAATAAAAGTGTAGCACGTAGATAAAATCAAAAAAGCATGTAGGGTAAAGGCTCCGCCAGAGAATGCAAACAGGGTAAAAGTCACGGAGGTACAGACTTAAACACTCGACGTTGCTTAAAATTTCCGTGGCCCACGGATGCAGCGCAAAAAAAGAACAGAATAGAAAGATCAATTAGGTTTACGATAAAATTTTTCGTGGCTCCCAGACTTGCTATCAATCAGATATGTATACATTAGACACATAATCAGATATGTATATATTAGACACAAATACGCAAGCTCACAAAAAAAAAACAACTTTAATGGGGAGTTACACATAAACAAAGCATTAATAACATTACTCAATAGTAGAAATTGCACAACATGTGTGGTAGTAAAACAAAGCAAATAAGAAATACGTGTGGCACTCTCTAGTTAGGAGGCATACTCCAATAAGCGTAGAATTAATTCACAGGCCATACGTACATATAATAGATGGCAGAATACAAAAAAATATTAATGAATACAGGCTGAGATGTACACTTAGATTTCAATGATTTTTGCTCGTTATGGACAAAAAAGTTGATGTGAAATTAAACTGGTAACGTTTTCAAAACGAAATAGTATGAACAAACAAACTGATTGGAAGAAGATTCATCATCTAACTTTAAAGATATTGTTTTATCAAGAAAATCTGTATGTTTTGTCTCAGACATATCTTTTTTTCGGAAAACAGCATTCCATTTTCGTTTGAATTGCAAAACAAATGATTTATTTAATTGTTTTCTTACGTTATTTATTTTCATGATTGTCAGACAATGAGTATTTACTTTTTAGGCTACTAACAAGCAAATTTATACGAGGTACATAGTAACCTTCCCTGCTCCATAATATATCACATAATTCAGAATATTTCAAATTTAATAACATTTTTGGAAATCAACTAACGCTTGGTAATACTTAGTAATATTTTTTGATGTTTTCTAATAACAAAGAAAGCATGTTTATCAATTATTAAAAACCAAAGCCACATTGAAGCAAAGATTTTTTTGAATAATTATCAAATATCCATTTGTTTGTAAATAATCATTAAATAAAAAAAGCCTCTCTATTTATTTACTTTTAATTTCACCATACTTTTGCCTTATTTTATACTTATTATTTAAATAATTTACGTGAAATTTCTTTTAATTTTTAATAGTATAGCAAAACTTTTATCCTGCAATGCTTTTGTGTTACAAAAATATATACAGTGTGCTTGAGATTGTCAGAATTTTGGGTTGGGTTACTTTGTCAGTTTGACAATTCAGGATGAAAATATGAATGAGTTTGATCGTGTATGATTTTGACTATAAGTATTTTTTGTTTTTGTATAAGGAAGATGTCCAATATAGGGTTTGCAAGTTAGATGATTTGGCGGTTGGTAAATTTATGGATTGAAGGCTTAAAGGGTTAGAGAGTTAGAGAGTTAGTATAGTTGTAGGTTGGTAGATTGATGAGTGTGGAATCTTAAAAAATTCTAATTTTCATAAAGGGGTTAACGGTTTATGGTAGTGGTTCACGGTTTAAAGGGTCATAGAATTTTAACTTAAGTTTGAAAGTAAAAAAAAGGAAATGTGGCATTTACAAGTTATAACAGATATTTTCTCAAGTGTTTTGCAATTCCCTAAATTGAAATCGATTGAAAACCAAACCGTGTCTAGAATTTTGTCCTTTATTTTACACAGCAAGCTATCAACCCCTAAACAAGCTAAACCATTGAAAACTCATTAAGAAAAGTTTCATTAACTGCTTTCATTTAACATAAAATTATACACTGAATACAAATAGAGAGAATCGATTCAGTCAATTTAATCTACTTTATTTAGAGTTAGGTGGACTAGCCTGCTTGCAATTTGTTAGGGATTATTTACAAGGGTTGTTAAAATAAATAAGAATGAAATACATAAATATCAAGGTTTATTAACCTTTCTGTGTTAAAGGTATCCATTTTGATGAAGAGAAACATTCGATTACACATGCTTTACCCCGGGTTTAGTGGGTTAACCTACTTGGGGGTTGTTAGGGATGGTTTATAAGGCTTGTGAGGGAAAATTGGGATATAGTAGATCAAGTTTGAGGTAAGTCAGCCTGTCTGTGGTAAAGGTATATCTTTTTATGAAGAGAAACTTTCGATTTAACTCTTTTAACCCAGGGTTAGATGGGCTTACCTGCTTGGGGGTTGTTAGGGATGGTTTATAAGGCTTGCGAGGGAAAATTGGGATATAGTAGATCAAGTTTGAGGTAAGTCAGCCTGTCTGTGGTAAAGGTATATCTTTTTATGAAGAGAAACTTTCGATTAAACTCTTTTTACCCAGGGTTAGGTGGGCTTACCTGCTTGGGGGTTGTTAGGGATGGTTTATAAGGGTTGCAAGGGTAAATTGGGATATGGTAGATCAAGGGTGAGGTGTATTAGCCTGTTCGTGGTTGAGATATTAACTTTTAAGAAAAGAAGTACTCGATTAAACTTTTTTACCTAGGATTAGGCGGATGAGCCCGCTTGGGGGTTGATAGGGGTGGTTTATAAGGGTAGTAGGGGTATGTGGGCGGGGAAATTTCATAATATTGCAGTCACATATGCTAATAGGCATCCTCTTGAGTATATTTAATTTTGTTTTACTGAAATTGGACGAAAATTGAGCTGTGGCTGGACTTTTGTCCATTTTTCTACATCCTGCGACGTCACGGGCTCGGACATGTTACGTATGATGTACAGGGCACATTATACTGACGCTCCCTGGTAACAGTGAGGCTACCTTGGCAAGAGGGAACCGACGGAAGAGGAACGAGGTAATATACGGCCCAACGAGCCTTAAATCACGGCAGTTGAGCGTTATCAAGGGAGTGGGGCGTTATCAAAGCACTTGAGCGTTATCAAATCAAGACTCCTGGCGACAATTACGGGAGGACACGACGAGTCTTAAACGGAAACACATGCGCGACTTTGCCTTATAAATTCGGTATCTTGAATAAAAGTCTTTAAGGAAATAAGTATTGATCATTCTCGCGACGCACCTACTCACCAATCTCTTTCATACGTAAAAATACTTATTACTTATCCTATTGTTGATTTTCTGTCAATATTATCACCGACGTAGCATATTTGTACTGGCATATGTTTTAGACTCTCATTTCATACTTGTAGTAAGTCGCATGATGAGAATTCTGAAATCCATAAAGATGATTTACTCTGTTTGTATTTATTCAGTCTCGTACCTGTTCTTACATACAACAGTTTCCCAATGAAATTTTTGTACTCAATTACTTCTTAACATCTATTAAATTTTTTGATTTTTAGATTAGTTTTTTTAGCAGCATCATGTTGTTTTACATTTTTTACCTAAAATATTAACGCTAGTGATTCTTTATAGTTTACTTGACTTTACTTCATTATTTGTTTTTATTGATTACAAACAATTGTGTTTTCTGTTGTTTAATTTTTCAAATAAACTACCATTTTTATTACCTTGAACAAAAATTTCAACTTTATAATTACTTCTTTTATCAAACATTTACCCATATCTATTGCTGATTTGTCACAAATACATTTAGTTTACACTTACGATTACATTTAGTTCATCTTTATAAGATGGGCATGGCAAAAGTTTGATACCTAGTTTAAATTTAATGAAGTTAAAATTTTTTTTGTGTAAGTACTCTTTTGCGTTGTCACATTGGTGTACTTTTTTAACCCTTTTAGTAAATGTATTTTTTACTGAATTTACATAATCAATGAAGCGTCCTTCTATTTCTGTTTTATTTTGTATACAATAGATTTTTGCACATTTGCTGTATTCATATGTAAATGTTAAAAGAATAATTCATCCATTATAACCAATTGTATTATGTGGCCCATTTAAATCCGTATAAATCATTTTTGAAATCATCTTTTAATTATCTTTTAATTTAGTATAGGTGTTTTTATCAGTCCAACTAACATTTTTTATATTTATTACATGTTTCAAGTTTGTGCTGATCTCAACAAATACAATAAAAGACATAACGTGTGCGTATATGGTAAAAAATTTTACTAGCACACATAGTTAATAACATTAAAAGGTAATGATAATTTTGCATCCAATTTCTCGCAAATTTTTAATTTAAATGATTTTCAAAGTACATAGCATTTGATTTCTCTGTTATCATCAATCCACCTTGTATGGTTATTATCAAAATCCATTCACTCAAGAAAGACTTGATTTTCTCATCAACGAAAAAATTTTTTAAAGAGATAAATATTACGAAACTTGGTTATCTGCAGTTTCTGCTAGTAGTAGCTTCCAGGAATCTGTTGGTTTCGGTAATCTTTCAAATGGTGAGTTAGTAAATTGGTTTAAGCTATTTAGTCGAAGCTAGTGCATTTTAATTGTTTAAGAGTAATTGTTTTATTTGACAGTAACAGCAACCCTAGTACGCTGTAAAAAAAATTCTAAGAAAATCAAAGATTCGACGGCCCGCGTGAAAAAAACACAGCGCTAAAGCTCTCGTAAAAATAAAAATACCTCGAGAGTTTAGAAGAAAAAGAGAACAACTCAGGTTCACAAGCAAAAAAGTAGTTCTCTTGTTTTCAGCCAAAAAAATGCACAGCTGGTACCCACAGACGAAAAGAGGCATAACTCACACATTCGGCATTATTAAGTATCGGCAAATAGAAACCAAACAGCTTTTAAGTATTAGTAATAAGTAATACCCAATCCTAGTCCAATAAGCATTGAAATTAGAAATCCAACAGTTTTTTAATATTATTAATTAATAAAACACGATCTCAGACGTAAAAGCATCGTTGGTTGAAAATACAATAGTTTTTTAGTATTAATGATAAATAAAATACTCTCTTAGGCGAGTCAGCAACGACGATAAGAAACCTAATGATTTTTAGAATTAATAATAAATAAAATCCGCTTTTTGGTGAGTACGCAACAATGATCAGAAATCTAATAGTTTTTTAGTATTATTAATAAATGGAATACAATATTAGGTTAGTTAGCGTCAGCAATTAAGAACCGATTAGTTGTTCAGTATTAATCATAAGTCAACTGTTAACTTAAGTAAATAAGTATCGGCGAGAAGAAACGCAACAGCTGTTTAGTATTATTAATAAATAAAATATACTTTTTGGCGAGTAATCATCAATGATTAGAAACCTCACAAGTTTCTAGTATCAATAATAATTGAAACAACCTCTTAAGTATGTTAGCATCGGCGGTGAGAGACTTAATTGTTCTCCAGTATTATAAATAATTAAAATACGCTTTAAGGCAAGAAAGCAACGGCAATTAGAAACTTAAAACTTTAAGAGTATCATTGATAAATAAAATACACTTTTATTAGAGTAAGCATTTGTAATTATAAACCAAACAGTTTTTTATCATTTATAATAAATCAATTACAATTTCGGGCTAGTAATTGTTAGTGATTAGAAATCTTGTATTTTTTTAGTATTATTAATAAATAAAGTATGCTCTTGGGAGAGTAAGCTTTGGCGATGAGAAACCCAACAGTTTCTTATAATTAATGATAAATAAAATAGCATTCTAGTCAAGTAAGAATGAGTGATAAGAAACCTAATAATTTTTTTTTATTATTAATAAATTAATTACGATATTATGTTGGTAAGGGTTGGCAGTGTTAATCCGTATAGTCTTTCAGTATCAATAATAACTAAAATATGCATTTCATATATTAAGAATCGGCGATAAGAAACCCAATAGTTGTAAAATATAATAAATCAATTACATACGCTTTTAGGCGAGAGAGCATCGGCGATTTAAGACCCAAAAATTTCAAGTAAGTTTCAGCTATAAGAAACCCGATAGTTCTTTGGTATTATTGATAAATATAATACACTTTTATTTAAATAAGCATCAGCGATCAAATACTATACAGTTTCTTATCATTATTGATACATAAAATACGCCATTTTAGGCGAGTACTCATTAGTAATAAGAGAGTACGCTCTTAGGCCAGTAAGCAGTGACCACACCAAATAGTTTTTTATCATTTATAATAAATAAACTACGATTTTAGGCATGTGAGCATTTGTGATTAAAAAGCTCGTACTTTTTCAGTATTAATTATAAATGAAAGACGCTTTCAGGGGAGTAAGCAGCGATTAGTAACTGAATAGTTTCTAGTATTATTATTGAATGAAGAACGATCTAATGCGTGTTAGTGTTGGTAATTAAAAACTTTAAACTAAGAAGTATTGTTAATGATTGAAATACGCTTTTAGGCGAGTGAGCAACAGCGATTGATAACCCAATAGTTTAAGAGTATTATTGACAAACAAAATACTCTCTTAGGTGAATAAGTATTGGCAATTAATAACGAAACAATTTTTCACTAATAATAATACATGAAATATGATCTTAAGCGAGTAAGCATTGCTGATTCAAAACCTAATATTTTTTTACTATTTTGAATAAAATACTCACTTAGGCCAGTGAGCAACGGCAATAAGAAATTGAATAAATTTTTAGAATTATTAATATGTAAAATGTTATTTTGTGTGACTAAGCAACAAATGCTAAAAACCCAACTTTTTAAAGTATTATTTATAAATAAAGTACGCTCTTAGATAAGTAAGCAACGGTGACAGAAAGCCCAATAGTTTTAAAGTATGATTGGTAAATAATGTACACTCTTAGGCGAGTGAGCATCAGCGATCGGGACCAAATATTTGTAAAGTATTATTGATGAATGAAATTATACTTCGAGTAACTAAACATCAACGATCAAAAACTAAGTAGTTTTTTATTATCAATCATAAATAAAACACAATTTTGAATGAGTAAGCATCGGCAATGAGGTACTAAACAGTTTTTAATTTTAACTATGAATAAAATACGATTTTATGCAGGTAAGCATAGGCGGTTGGAAACCTAATGAATTTTTAGTACCATTGATAAATAAAATACACTCTATGGCGAGTTAGCACTGGCGATGAAAAACCGAATAGTTATTTAGTATGACGAATAAAAAAAATGTGTTTTTGAGTGAGTAAGCAACGATGATAAGAAAGCCAACCGTTCCTAAGTATCATTGGTGAATAAAATACACTTCCAAGTAAGTAAGCATCGGCAATGCCAATCCAACAATTTTTTATAAAAAATAATAAATGAGGTATTGTTTCAGATAAGTTAGCATTGGCAATAAAAAACCTAACAGTTTCTTAGTAATAATTATAAATAAAATACGATTATAAGGGAGTAAGCATCGATTATAAGGGAGTAAGTATTATTAATAAATAAATTACACTCTCAGACGTGTTAGCAACAATGATTAGGAAACCATTAGTTTTTGAGTGTTATTGATAAATAAAATACACTGTTAGGTTAGTAAGCATTTTTTATTATTTATAATAATTGAAATACGATTTTAAATGAGTGAGCATTGGTGATAAGAATCCGAATAGTTTCTTAACACTAATAATAATTAAATTACTATTTAAGGGTTGTGAACATTGTCGATTAGAAAGTTAATAGTTTCCATAGCATTTGTCAGAAATAAAATATCTTTTTAGGCACGTTAGCAACGGTGCCAAGAAACTTTATAGTTCTCAAGTATAATTGATAAATAAAATAACCTCTCAGGCTAGTAAGCATCGAGGATTGTGAACTAAACAGTTTTTCAATATAAAGTATAAATTAATTACGATTTCAGGTGAGTAAGCTTTGGCGATTGGAAACATAAAGGTTTTTTAGTATTGTAAATAAATAAAATATGCTTTTAGGCCACCAAGCGATTGCAAGGAAAAACTTATCCATTCATATATAATAGATTAATAAAATGCACTCTTAAGCACGTAAGCTTCAGCAATCCGTAACCGAATGGTCATTTAGTAATACTAATAAATAAATTATCTAATAAAATGTACTTTTTAGTGAGTTACTATCGGCAAAAAGAAACTCAACAGTTCTTAAGTAAAATTGATAAATACAATGCAACCTTTCAAGTAAGCATCGGTGATTGGAAACCCAATAATCTTTTAGTTTTTATTATAAATAAAACAGGCCGTTGGGTTAGTCAGAATTGTTGATTAGAATTATCTAGAATTGTTGATTAGAAACATAACAGTAATTGAGTATTATTGATGACTAAAATACACTTTCAGGTGAGTAAGCATCGGTGATTCAAAACCCAACAGCTTTTAAGTCTTATTAATTATTATAATACGGCAGTTGTCGAGTAAGCGTAGGCAGTTAAAAACAGTAGTTTTTTTAGTGATAATTATAAATAAATCACACACTTAGGCAAGTTAGCATCAGCTATTAGAAACACAACAGTTTTCGAGTATTATTGATGAATAAAATATGAAGTTGGTAAGCGTCGGTGATTAAAAACCTAATAGTTTTTTGAATTATTGATAGATAAAACCATTAGATGAGCAAGGATTAGCGATTAGCAATTTAACTGACATTACGTACATTTAATTAAAATAGAATATTCTTGATTGTGCAAGCATCGAAGATTAGAAACCCAACCGTTTTAAAAAAGGCAGTTCAGATAATGAAAATCATCAGTGATTTAATGTTATTTAATAACATTAAGTATATCACATGTTATATAAGTCTAATTGTAGTCATTGTATAAGTTATACTATTTTATATTTGCAATAAGTTTGTATGCTACTTATCGTAACCATTATTGTGTAGGTGTATGTGTTACGATAAGTTAAAATTTATGTTGTTATAATATTGCACTGAAATTTTCCAGCAAAGTGTAGAAGGATTGGGCCTTTTTATGCCTAGTTAAAATTACGGGTTATTAACCAATTTAAAAATACTAATTGCTTACAGGTTATAAACAGCTCTATGAAAAAACAGTTGGTTTGCCAGTTACTATTGCTGTTAAGGCATGTGTCCCTCTTATTAGATAATCATACTTATAACAGTTGGATTGCTTACTTAGGATCCGATTACTTCGTTATATAATTATACTAATAATTGTTGGGTTGCTAATCATCGATCCTTATTTGCGTAAAGATACATATTATTAACTACTAAACTACTCTTCAAAATTTGAACAGCTAATCACTAACGCTTGCTTGCCTAAGGGAAAGTTTTAAAAAAAACATCTTTAAAAAACAGTACAATCGCTAATTGCTAGTATTAGATCAACTTAAGGTATATTTTTTAGTTTTAAATAACATTAAAAAACAATTGACTTTTTAATCGATATAACTTGCCTATCTAAGAACCAACTATTACAATGAACTATTACAATAAATATGTCGCTAATAAACAATGCTTCCTTGTCTAAGAGCACTTATTATTTATTTATAATAGTAAAATCTATTAGGTTTCCAGTCAGTAATACTTGCTCGCCTAAAAACATATTTTATAATTTAATAACTTTGAATTCTATTGGGTTATTTATCCCTGATACTTAAACACCTGTTAAAAGACTGTTGGATTTATTATTGCAGATGCTCACCGGCCTGAAAGGATATTTTGTTTATTATTAATACCAAAAAAATTTTGGTTTATTAGCAGCAATTTTTTGCTTGCCAAAGAGGGTATTTTTATTTTTAATAATACTAAAAACTATTAGGTTTTGTTACGTCCGAACTTTGATAAATGAAAGGCATAACCTGTGGATTAATTCTACAAACAAATAAATATAATTTTTGTTCGTCAGGAGCCAGCCGTCGGCCTAAAGGCCTTATTTGCTTTTACTTCAAGTGTACTTTTCTTTACAATCGTTGACTTAGCGTTGTGGTGTTAGGTTTCACCCAGGGATATGTATGGAGTGGCGTACGCTGAGCTGGCGTTAACCTACTGTTTGAGTTTATGTCTTATGTCATACGGTAGTAGCGTATCTTATCCGTCTTTTTATCTCACTTCCTTGTAAAGACCTTTGTCATACAGTGTTTATTTTATTTTTCCTCGATATTCAATTTATTCATCAAGGTAAGGATTATGTGTCGATCAATTGGAATTATTAGATTTTGAAATGTTTCATATAATTTTGTAATTGAAATATTTTGCATTAAGAAAATTAATTTAATCAACAACCAAGTTTTGTCTCATCTGATAATTTAATAAATTTAGAAAAGCCAGAAATAGTAAATATTAAAAATGGTATAAATACTAAAGTTTCAGATTTGCATTTACAATGTTATACAGTTTATAGTTTCCTTAACTTAACTTACCTTTATGATCGTTGGTTAGCCACTGCTTGCAGGCACGCAGTCGCAAGATCTTACAAAGTTGACCGCAACGATGTTCTTAATCCTACACGAGAGCACTCATGGCTATGACAATGATTAGGGTTTTGCTTGTAACGTCAGAACCTAAGTCAACGGTCCTTTCTTTCTTGTTCCTCCTTGATTCACTTTTAGGTAAGTTTACAGTGGTCTGGTTTGCTCGAGCTTTTCTAACACAGCTTTGTCACCGAACTAAGTGTTATATTTGCTTCAAATGCACGCTTTTAACAGGTAGCTTAATCACCGAACTAAGTCGTGTATCCGCTTAAAAGATGCAACAGAACTCACTCTCCATTCTCGATAGTTACTTTGGCGCACTTGATGAAAGAGAAAAGGCGAATATTATTATGTGCGAGGAGTTTTTATACCCTTGCGTTTAAAGAGGACGCGTCAAGTTGGGGACCCGAACGATCAATTACAGCTGAACCTAATTACCCTCGACTGACACGAGCACAGTCGTGGCGCAATAATTGCACAAGAATTGATGGTTGAAACTGCTGATTTCTTGGATTTTACATTGAGTACAAGTTGCTGTCGAAATTGCGTATGATACTTCTTGTGTATATCTGCAGTAAATAATACTAAAATTGTTGATTAATAATATAATTTGATGTATTTGTGCGAATTTATTTTGTAAGATAAGCGTTGCATAAGATTGTTTGAGATTGCACGCGTAGTTAAAGTTTTGTGACTGTAAATTTTTTTATAAGAAGTAAGTTATATGTCACGCGATTGCAGAAGCAGGTATGCCGCTCAATAGATCTAGATCACTGAGCTTCTGCTTTTTATAATTTTAAAACAAAACTGTTTTAAAGTCATGAATAATAAGTAGATGACATGGAATGTCAGTTTCTAACCACGGACGTTTACTTGCCTGAAATTGTGTTTCATTTATCAATAATACTATAGAACTGTTGGGCTTTTCATCGCCCATCTTACCGATTCTAGAGCACAGTTTATTCAATACCACTGCTCAAAAAACAATTGAATTTCTTATTGCTGTCGCCTATGAGCCTAATAGTGTATTTTATTTGTTAACAATACTTGAAAAACTATTAGGTTTCTTAATGTCGTTAATTACATGCTGAAAAGCGTATTACATTTATTAACAAAACTAAGAAACTGTTGGGGTTTCAGTCGCTGGTGATTACTTGCTTAAGAGTGTATATTATTTAATAATAATCCTAAAAAACTGGGTTTAAAGTTGTCAACGTTCACTCGCCTAAGAGAGGGTTTTTTTTATTCATAATACTAAAAACTATTGCGTTTCTAACCACCAACGTTTAATCATTTGAGATCGCATTTTATTTATTAATAATGCTTGGTTAATAGAACTATTTGGTATGTTATTGCATACTTGCATACTTTCTCATAAGTATATTTTATTTTCTATTAATATTAAAAAACTATAAGGTTTTTATCTGTCGTTCCTTACTCACCTACGACCGTATTTTATTTATTAATGTAACTTCAAAACTTAATATTGGATTTCTTATCACTGCCACTTACTTAGCTGTGGCTGTTTTCTATTTGTCAATAAATTCAAATACTTTAGAAGTGTAAGAATTTTTAACATTACAACTATATATTATATATGTGTAGGATTCACTTACATGCAGGGACCTACCCACTTCTTGTTGAAAAACTTTCTAAACTCTTTAAAATAATTTGTGTGATATTTATAGATATGACATGAATATTATGAATTGTATAGTAAGACAGTTATCAAAGTGCTTATCTGATATTGTATAAACAATTATTTGACATAAGTAAGTCATGATATCTTTAGTCTAAGTATGTCAGCAGGCTGACTGAAGAGCCTTGCATGTTTTTATCCAAATGCTTGAGCTGTACTATTTCTGGCATAAATGCGGCGAGCCATGTTTGTTTTTATCCAAACGCGTGAGCTGTGCTTCTTTTCATCCGAATCTGATGATTCGTACTTATTTTTTGCTGAACGTTTGAGCTGTGCTTCTTTTCACTTGAGTGCGACAGGCCAATCTTGTTCTTTTTTTTTTAATGCGTAAGCTTTTCTCGTCTTTCCTCAAATGCGACGAGCTATACTTTTGTATCTGATCACGTGAGCTGTACTTTTTTCAACATGCTATGCTGCGCTTCCATACGGGCCGTCGGTTTATGGAAATAATTTTGCCGTTTTTTTCGAAACCCGAGATGTACTGGGTTTTACGTTTAGTTTGGCTATATCGAATCACATTCTCAAAATAGGATTTTCTTACCAGTTTATCGCATTATTTGACTGGACTATTCACCGTGGTCATTCACTCACCACCTAAGTGTGCGATCGTATTGCTGCACTTATTCACCAATCCGCTTTATTTGCCAGTTAAGCTAGCATTTTCTGCACCAATGGTAAATGGGGTCCACTCTTAAAGTGCAGCATTTTTCCGAAGAAGACTCTGTATTCCAGAGTGTTTCCTCTGCCCACCCTGCGTTTTGGATAACTGTTGATCTTTGCATGCTCTTACATGCGAGAAACGCTGCTTGTCGCAAACATAATCGTTCACATCAGCACTGTGATAGGGTGACTCGTTATGACCTCTATAACCGCGCAAAGATTGCTATACGCAATGCTATTTCCAACTATCATATCCTCCTCATTGGTTAAGCCAGTGCTAACCACTTCCTATATTTATAAAAAAATCTGCATTTACCAGGAATCGAACCCACTATCACTAACAAAACAGAGGTCTAAGTAAACCATTTACAATATAGATGAGATGGTATGTGTTTGAATAAAGAATCTAAACGATGATAAAATAATTTTTGTTTAAATTATTCTCTAAAAAAAATTCAGTCGGTGTGAAAAAATGTATCTGAAAAACTGGCCTCTGAGCTACCTATAACTGACATTTTTTTCAAATAGACGAAAAAGATACTACTGAATTCTATAAATAATTTCATAACTCATTTTACATAACTTTTATGTATATTTTTGATAAATCGATCATTTTATAAAAGAGAATAGAGGTTATAGGGAGAAAATGATACGAAGTTGTTTTTCACGAGTGAGGGCGTTAGATGGAGCCCTTACTACTTCTCTTTCTTTCCAAGAGTTGTATAATAAATTTATATACAGTTTGTTATTTGCAGTACCTTCTCATTAAGCTACGTTTTATTTCTACTATAATATTATATTTCTTTCTTTATTATTGTAGTAAGACATAAATATTCTAAAATTTTATTTAGGATATTGATACAAAGAAAAAAAAGCAGTAAGGGCTCTAACCAGCGTCCTTACTCGTGAAAAACAACTACTTATTTATCTTCCTTTCAATTCGTTTTTCTTGATTCTCTTTCATTAATATCACATAATTGTAAGAAATATAATACATAGTATGAACGTATGAAACTTTTACAGTGTTTTGGTTTTATATTTTCTTCCTTTTCTTAGTAAAAATAGTGATACAAACCGATAGTTGATAATCCATTACAAACGTAATCATAATTATAAGCAGCAAAATAGTGAAAGCATGAACCACCATTCAACAAGGCCTACTGCTGTAAAAGATGTCATCATCACTGAGAAAAGAGAGAGCACCACGTCATTATCGAGAGCGAAGAGCAGCAGCGTCTTTGAGAGCAGAGAGCAACGTCGTTGGTTGCAACAAAAAAAGTACTACGTCATCATCGCCAGAAATCAGAGTAGATTAGATTGAATTTTATTTAAAGACTAAGGACTTAATGGTCCTATATGGCCTAAACGGCTTACATTATGATAACATACAAACATTGATAAATGATCATAGGGCGCTCATAAAACAGGCCCCGATACGTAAATGGCAAAAACTCTGAACTATAAGGTCACAAATACATTAATAAAAAGTATAATAAAATACTGTGGTACAAAGAACGTTACATCAGTGAAAATAAAAATAAAAACAAAAATATCCCAATAAGAGTAGAAATAAAAAAAATAATAAGAGATATAAATTTAAAAAGCCTCATACAGCTAAACAAAACAGAACAGTCAATCACAGAACTCGTTCATAAAACACAAATTGCAGACGCATTTAGACAAAATGAATTAAATTAAAAATTGCTATCACAGAATTAATACTGAAAGGCGCAATGCCATCATAAAATAATCCAGAAAAATTTCTGCAAATAGACCACAATGAAAAACAGATGCAAGAAGTGAAAGTGAAAGATCCTCAACCCTTAGTGAATAAGGTAACAGATTAAGACTTTTATAATTAGGAGTAATATGGTCAAATTTATGGGTCCCAGTAACAAAACGAACAACGGTATTCATGCTCCTTCGAAGCTTGGTACCAAACTCATTGGAAAAACAGAGAAACAGGCCCACGCAGTTATCAAAATACGGCAGTACTAGGGATCTAACCAAGATTAACCTGCAGTCAAAAGGGAGCAGCAGTCACGCCACAATGAGCTCTAAAGCTTAATGTCGAATCTGAGGTCATACCCAGTAACTTAGAGGTATCAGAAATTTTAACTTTAAAGCCGTCAAGTAGAATATCAGGATTTTTCATGGAGCATAGCCTACCAATAGAATTCCGTGACCTAAACCAAATCGCACTTGTTTTTTCTCCATTAATGAGAAGACCATTTTTCCGCACTCACAACACAATATTTTGCAGATCCTCATTGACCCGTCTGATAACATCAGGTACCTCATTAATGCCACCATGGAGATGAATACAAAAGTTATCTACATACAAATGATGGGAACAATGCTTAAGTGATGAACCAATGTCATTAATAAAAAGAAAAAAAAGTAATGGGCTTAAAACAAAACCCTGGGGAGCCCCCGGCATGCCCGGTTAGAGGATGAGAGCGTTCATGGGTGGAGTACACAACAAATTGCGAACGGTCCGATAAATATGAATTTACCCACTTGTAAGCAGGCCGTGAAAATTCCAATTTATAAGGTTTGGCGCAAAGTAGATCAATATTAATAACATCAAAGGCACCGGCCAAATCTATAGTAATCGGCAGTGTAACCTGCTGTCTATCAATACTAACCCTAAAATCGTCAACTAACTTAACAATTGCTGTTTGTGTACGACAAAACTTGCAGAATTCCAACTAAAATGTGTTGAGTAAATTAAATCCCGATACATAGTCTAGTATTTAAATATGTACTATAATTTCTGGGACCTTTGCAGTAGCACATATTATACTGATCGGTCTTAAGTCTTTTGCAATTTTAGGGGTTTTAATTTTAGGAATTAAAGGTATAATAGACTGCTTTCAGGATCGAGGGAAAACTCCAGATTAAAGTCATACGTTAAATATGTTAATTATTAACGGAATAATGTGAAAAATGCACTCCTTTAAAAATCGAATGAAAATGCCGTCAGGATCAATTGCGCCCTTAGTGACCCTATTCATAGCGTTACATACATCCAGAGCTTCCATAGGTTTGAAATAAAATTTGTTACTATCATCAACTTCGTCAGGAGAAGTGTTATTGATAAAAGTAATTGGGCAAGGGTCACTCTTAAAAAATTGATTGAGCGAGTCAAGATTAACAGGAAAATTTTCGTTTTGCTCAACTTCATTCGACAGACCAGTCTCTTTTACACACTTTTAAAAGTCACGGAAAGATTTACAATTTGATAATCTTTGTTTATGATAGTTGGAAATAGCATTGCGTATAGCAATCTTTGCGCGGTTATAGAGGTCATAACGAGTCACCCTATCACAGTGCTGATGTGAACGATTATGTTTGCGACAAGCAGCGTTTCTCGCATGTAAGAGCATGCAAAGATCAACAGTTATCCAAAACGCAGGGCGGGCAGAGTGAATTGCAAATATGCGAGAGGATTCATGACAATCATACCCGTAAAGGAGGTTGGTTGTATAGCATGAGACTTTACCATCAATATCAGGTGAGTCATATACTGGTTGCCAATCAAGTAGTTGAAGGTCATAATGTAGGCACGAAATATCAAAGTTTTTGCAACAATGATGAGTAATCGAACTATATAGATGCAGTGTATGATCGTATTTGAAGCAGGCAAGGAAAATTTCATGTTTGGATATACTCGGTATAAAGTGCTGAGAGTAAAAGGTTAAAAGGTTAGTTGGGAGACGCCAACGAGACAAAAGTAATCAATTATAGAAAATGGATTACCCTCGTGGTGCGTCTTATCGAAAGGCAGACGCTTAAGATAAGATGCCTGAAGGGAGTTAAAAAGTGTATTTCTCTGTGAAAGTGTGGAGTGCCACTTGATCTTAAAGTCCCCAAGAAGAAAGATGTTATAGTACGCATCATTGCAGTTCAACAGAGCCTCCTCAACCATCTCACACCAATAGCCAGCCTTTGGAAGATCGTAAACCAGGGCACAAAGAAATTTAAAAGACCCAACATGCAACTCCACAAAAAAATATTTCACTTTTACGACCCCTAATGGCCACACATTCCAAAGCAGAACATTTCACTCTATCGTAGGTACAGTGATTAGTATTATTAGAATGGTTAGACGCTAAGCTATTGGCATAAGGTAAATTACTCTCATGCTTACAACTATCGGATAAATGAGTTTCAGCACAAAAACAACAACAAGCATCACCTTTACACTCTTTAGCAGTGTGACCAAACATAAGATACTTACAACACTATGAAATAGAGACATAGTTTGCAACCTGACAAGATCTCCATCTAATGTAAATGCGAGCTTGCTCACATAAGATCACACACAAGATCTTGCGGCTTCATATATGTGCTTCAGCGCCACCTTAACAATGCAAGAACGGAGCTTTTTATTCTCAGGTTGCAAATGTTTATAGACAACTTTAACTAAGTTATTTTTGCATTCAGATAAATTTTGATTATTAATGCAATCAATAGCATTAGCATCATTAAGCTCCACCAGAATATCGTATACAATTAGTCGTGGGTTTTTGTGAGCGTTTTTCTTAATCTCAAGCGCGGAACACGCTACTTTAAGTTGATCGTGTATAACGCCGTTGTCGAGAGAGTCACCCTCAGGAACAACCGTACTATCACCAGCAGAAATAACCTTATTCACTCTTACTTTTAGTTTAGACAGATTTATTACTTTTTTAATAATCTCGTAAGTTACATTAGAAGAAGTAAAGTCTGACTTAGCACTGTCACGTGGACCCACAGTGACACGAATAGATGGTAGTAGAGCAGACAGCCTTATCCGTTCCCACGTAATACCACCCCTGTCACGATGCGTAGTGCCACGAGCTAGCGAAGGAAGAGCCACGGCAGCAACAGAAGATAATGAGCTTCTACTACAGCTGGCACCAATGATGGGCATCGGGTGGCGAGCATCAACGCACACTTCTTCATCTTTCACGCATATACTATTTAGAGTCTCCAAACAGGATCCTTTCTCACGCTCAATCTCAAGATTACACAAATAGGCGGTGGCTATTTGAGTTATAATCAAACTCAAGTCATGAATTGCCTCGCGTAATTGCGCCTTAACACCAGTAGCCCTCTCGTTATCAAGTGAGGTAAGCATTACACTACGACGATTATTTACTTTGTCGAGCATTTTTATTACACTTCTGTGAGAGAGCAATGATAAGCCAGCAATCGTATCAGCAGAAGCGACACTGCTATCACTGACGTTATCACTTTCACTTTTACTTTCGCTTTCGTTGCCCATCAATTTATGAACAAAAGAACTATACGACACTATGTAAATACAGCTACGACAACACAAAGCTACAAAAAGCCACCCACACACACTGTAATTTATATTGTGTGATCAATACAACGATGACCACAGTAGACGAGCAAGAATCCCCTGGAGAATAGCAGACCTGATGGCTATGCTGTCGAGGAGATGATATTCACGATGCTATGAAAGATAAAAATGTTAGGCCAAACATTTCACCATGCTCGACCGGAGCAGCAGTAGCACACGCGTACTCGAGGATGATGCGTACACTTGATGGCCTCGTGATGACGTGTTCAACTAATGTAGTAGCAGCAATCAAGAGCGACGTCGATGATAACCAAGAGCGATAACAATGGTACCAACAGCAGTACACCAACGCAAAAACTTAATGGCAGCACGAAGATAACACGCTTGATAGCAGCAGCATAAATCGAGAGCGACGTCGAAGACATGAGAAGCAATACAACGCACATAATTGATGTCAGCACGACCATAATGCGTAAGAGAAAACATTCGAGAGCAGAAAGTTCTGCAGCAAAAATGATGTGCGCCAACAGCACCTATGTGCTGTTCACTGATACTGCACAGTAATATGCGCAGTGAAGAGTTGAGGTAATGCAACTTTCAACTCAGTGGCATTTTTCTTTAACCTCGGCTGAACAAAGCTTGAAAAAGGAAAGTAGGGGTGAGTGATATCAGAAGTCCAGCCACCAGGCCAAAAAAGCCTCAAACGGATTCTAATTCAGTAAAGAGAATAATCCAATAAGGAGACTAATCCACGCAGAGGATTATATTCCTTGTAGTAACCTAGTATTCAAAGATTTAAGTTAGAGAGTTATTATCAGTAACTCTAACCTTTATCTGTAGCGTCAAGCTATAAATGAAGTTGTTAGATATGTAAAAAACAATAATATACATAAATCTCATATTTTAAAAACGTTAAAAATATTTAATCTATTTTTTACAGTTCCAGCAATGTTTTGTTTCATGCCAAACAAAAGTACAGAGTGTAACGATAAATTTTTTTTTCACGCAAAACAAAAATTATGAACATTTCCTTAAAATTTTGCATTTGCGATTTAAAGTCACTAATGAAAACGGAAGTCAATTCGATTTCCCAAACATAGTATTAAAAGGCAGTGTTTTCCACTTTCCTAATGTTAGTATAACTAAGTTTAAGTAATATTAAAAAAGGTTGCACCACATTTACCACTATAGGCAAATGATTATCATGCGTTGTTAGACATACGTTGTCTAATATGGTAGAATCATGAAAGCTAAAATAAATTTCTGTACATTTGTACCGTATTTTTGATACCATAAAAGTATCAGTTGAAGTTTAACCCAATTGGAAAGAAAGTTTTACCTATTAAATATGTATTCATATTCTGCCAAAAACATCTATAAAATATTAAAGAACTTTTCCACCTTTGGGTGGTTTTGGGAGGCTGGTACTTCCTCGGGCGAAAAAGCAGTTTTCCGGAACTCGTTCGAAAAGTCTCCTTTACGAACCTCGTTACGTCCCTCGCCTTCGGCTCGGGCCGCAAACCTCTCGGTTCGCAAACAGAGACTTTTCAAACTCGTAGGAAAACTACTATTTTTCCACGTTGTAGTATTAATTATTTTGAAAACATTTAAGGGCATATTATTATCTACTCTTAATAAGTAAAATTGCTTTTCAAATGATAAAAACAAAATGTAATTCAAAGAAATAATTGTTCCAAATTCATAATGCATGTTTAAATATTAAGCTATTATGTACTAAAAATAAAAATTGTACAACATAATTTGAAAAATGTTTTTTCACCCTTTAACCTCGAAATAGCATCTTTACCGCTTCATTTTAGGTTTAAAATACTAGTTCTGAATCGTTTAAACATGTTTTTTAATTGACCTCGTTGCGTTAAAGGAATCGATTTTTCCCTAAGATGTGTTCAGTAGAAAAATTATCTTGAAAAATCATCTTATTACGCAATACATTATTACTACATTATTCTTGACAAAAAGAATTTCTTCGTAACCCGAAAACCTAAGTAGTTATATGTACGATTCTTAGGCTTTTTTGCACCTTGATGGTTTGTGCTACATTTAGTGCGAGATCTCACTTAAAGATATGTACTTGGAACACTGTACACATACATATAACAGAACACTTACTTCGTTTATATGTAGAAAAGCCATTTTCGGAAAAAATCCAACTTGGGAGGCTCGGCGCAAAGTTTTTACATGGTGCTTTTGCGCAATATAGTTCCGGAGGATAAGGTCGAAAAATTCAAGTATCTAGGGATACCAAGGTAATGAGTTCGATCGGGTAAACGTAAAAAGAAGTTTATAATCACGAGAGGAAATTGAAAGGTTCTTAGAGTTACCTAAGGATCCTTAGAGTCATTTTTGTATCCACGCTTCATCACCTGTGTTGAGTGTGAGTAATTATCCCGTCTAAGCCACAAAGCTGTTCAACTCATCCTCGAGTTAGTTAGGGCAAGCGAGAGCGGCGTTGGCTCAGTGGTTAACGTGCTTGTTACTGATAAAAAGTCGTTTTAGGGGTCGTAGGTTTGATTCCCGGTAACTGTAGATTTTTTCAAAAACTGTTTTCATCAAAAAAAGTTCCTATGCAACCCCAGCTGTTTTTGGGCGAATTTTTCCATGAAATTTTCCTTCAGAGTAATTCTACGGCTTTCCTTGCCCCACAGGTCTTCGGGCCTGGGTGAATGCGAAACAGTGTGAGGGCTATAGGTAGGGATTAGCGGATCCGATGCCAGGTAGGGATCAACGGCCTTACTGGCGAGGAGTGGTCCCTGGAAATATGGGGCTTCTCCGGGGATGCTAATTAGCCTTGATCCGATGATTCGGTAGAAAGCGCCAGCTAAACCGGCGAGGAGTAGACGTCCTGAAATACGGAGTCTTCTCCAGGGAAAGCTACTCAGTGGCGAGTGGACCTAAAGCACCATTGGTGCAGACAGCGCCAGCTTAACTGGCACGGTGTTTCATCAGACATACCACTGTGCCCACGATATATCATACGTGCGGTATCAATAGTAATTGATAAATGAATGCGTCAATGTACCCCCACACACAGGTGGTGAGTGGGTGGCCGCGGCGACTAGGTCAATAAGCTCTTGTGGTAACTCGGAATAAAAAAATAATTAAGGCAAGTGGGTAGTAATATCCCAGTTGTTTTATATATTAACTGTGAGGCGGACCCAGTACAAGCTGAATGATACAGACGAAGTTTCTGCTTTTTAAAGATGTTAAATAAAATTGTATTTTAGTCTTTAGTCCTGAACCTGGGCTCTTTGTACATCCGGACACGTTTATCCGTAGTTCACTTTGCTCTTTACCTTCATGTTTTCTTTTTCCCTGAAAGTCTGATGGTTGAATATCACCCGTGATTAACATGTTTTGGCATTAAGAACTGATTCCAATTATTATTTCGTTTGGTAAAAACGCTAAGCGTCAATTATTAGAAATAAATGAGTTGGATTGCATTTACAAGATGCTGATTTAAGATAAATTACTTTGTTTAAGTGAAGTTCAATTTTAGTCATGAGTAACTTATTTGCGAGTGAAGCATATAACCGTCACGTTGAACAATCGAATTGATGAGAGTTGTCTCTAGCGAAGCAATTTATGGCGATACAAAATGCGATATTTGTATTTCTGAGAATTTCAGCAAATAAAACATTAGATTAACTTGGTGTATACGATAAGATTTGTTTCCATACTTTTCGCATTATGACAACTCTTGTTTCATTTTGTTCGTTGTAAAACGTTCAATTTACTAAGGACTAACGGTTTTTTTCACCTGATACTTAGTATTAAATACTTGCGTCAATTGTATTACGCTCCAATTACATATGTGTGTATGTGTGTGTGTATGTGTGTGTTTATAAATAGTGACTTATGCGGACTTTACGTGCTTCTAACACATATAAATTCCTTGTA
>NW_019379516.1:119747-155774 GCF_000648655.2 Copidosoma floridanum | reverse complement strand
TTGTCGTCGTTTGTTTTCTGCTTCTTCTTTACTCCAGCTGTTGCTCCGACCTTTATCCATTGTGGTTGAAAATAAACTGATGCTAGCAAAGCCCTGAATCAACTTTATATCTACACAAGTTTCTTGACATCCCCACTCATTGGACTGTATTGAACTATACGGTCGTGCAAAATTAAGCAATAAGCTGACGTATTGGCAGAAAAATTTGTATACAACTTAAATCCTAGCCACACATCTACTGAAGCATTTTTCAATGACTCGTTTTGTTTGAAACAATCAAGAATAATTAAAGATATATACTATTTTATATTTAAGTTTTTAAATATAATCAAAATTTAAAAAAAATTTTTTTATTGTAATGACATGTGAACTCGTCATTATTCAAACTAAAAACAGTTAGGTAAATGTGTGTTCGTACATACGCTGATTAGATTAGATAACATGTAACCATGAAAAATTTTCGATTAATTTTGAAAGTATGCATAAATTACTTATCATTGTTAATAAATTATTTACTTATAGCGTTACTTACTATTCAGTCTTTGCCTCAGAAAGCACAAAAACTGAAGCTGACAACTCCTACAAAAAATGCTAAAAATAATTCTTAAATATTTGTGATATTACAACAATTGATCGCTTTGGCCTTAATACCTCGCAAACCAATTTCTGTTAAGTTTTAGGAGATACAAATAATGTGTGATAATCATTATGTAAATAATTTAACACAATTTTTACGGTACTTTGAAAAAGAGTGGCTTAACAAATGTGAAGTACAATACTTTTCTGTATGCAAAATGCTAAAAGACCGCAGCAATACTTGTACAGAAGCCTTTCATCGTGACCTGAGTGACTTATTGCCTAAGAATCCCGATATTAATCAATTTTTATGTAAGTTCTACTTACTATTAATAAAATTTGCTATTAATCGTAGAGTGAGTGCTTATTAGAAATAGTGTATGTTCAACTGTGTGAGTCCATCTGATAGATTTTTCAACAACTTCTTTTTTTCCAAGACAACATCAATGGCAATCGTGCGTTTGTAAATACGTTTCAAGATCGATATAAGTATTAGTTTATTTCTTCCATTAATGACTTATAATTTTTAACTAAAATTATCAAGACAGATCAAAAATGCGTCTTCATATTTTGTGATTAAAACCAGATTTTTTGCAATAGAACGAACAGTACGGCTTTGTAGTAATTGAAATTGCTACGGTTTTTTTGTTATTCAAAGACAAGAGCATTTCAACAATGTTGATTGTAAGTTACCAAATAATAAAATTAAAAAACTAAATTTATGAGGGTGATAGAATATAAGATTATTACATGACTCAGCATTGCTGTATTCAATAATTGTTCTGTTGCCTCACAGCTTACAATTTATTCGATTCGCTCTTAATTAAAAGTGAGATGAAATGAAAAAGCTAATTTTTCCTGTCATGTCAATAAAAACAGTATATTTCTTGCACGGACCTATTATCTAATATCTAATATTATGTAAAGGCTGTGGTCATCATTGATTTGAACATTGTCAAAAGATTGTAGTAATTCAAGACTGTTTCTAAAAAAATGTTTAAAACAAAGATTATTTTACGAGTATTAAAAAAAAAAATCCTAACAGCTTTGACTAGACGATATGATGGTTAATTTACAATGGACACTATCATACAAACTGGCATATATTTTTGTGTGTTTTTATTAGCCCATATGCTCTTGCAAAGTCAGTATTGTTATTGTTGTCATGTGGTATATCAAAACTAGAACCAAGGTCACTGACTAATTAGTCCATTTACTAATTTTTTAACATACTTAATGGGGCTCCTTCACGAAAGTCCCCAAACAGAGATATATTATTTCTTGTAAATAAAAAACTACTGAATTTAATGGTGGTCTAAATTATATTACGAATGGGTCAAAATTTTGAGAAATCCGAGCTCAAAGTTGTAACTGTTAGCAAGTGTTGCTATGGGGCAGCGTGAAAAACAATTTGTTTTTGTTTATAATAAACTTAAATTAAATGTCCCAGCAGACTGAATATATACGTTTTGTAGATGAAGTCTTTCTCTATAATATGCTGTATTAAAAATTGTGGATAAAGGACCATTTTAGCGAGATATTTGTGATGGAAATAAATAAATAGTGTCCGGGAGGTCAGGAGGTCACGTGGGTAGCACAGACGTACTTGTTCACGACATATATATACCATATACCTATATATTACATCGCTATACTACACCAAAACAGGTGGTCTGGTCTGGTAGTGTACCCTCGTATGCACTAGACTGGTCAAAACAATAATTAATTTTTCGTACAAAGTTAAACTACACACATAAATATCATTTTTCCTACTTAATACGTTATTAAAAATATCATAATGATTTTCAGACACATTTGTTTATTGAAAAACAAAACTTTATTTTTTGTTTGTCTTTGACCTTAGCAGTAGTCGTAGGAGCCCCCTCAATGGGCTGTTTCCGAAGAATTTGTAATAGTTAATACTAAATAAGCTGTGGCGATTCCAGCCCAGGTAGGCTCGAGTCGCCAGGTGATTTCGGCTCAATCCCTCTTCGCAGCGAGCGGACCCCCATTTTCGGGTGGAGTAGTCCCTCCTGAAGCCAATGGGCGAGCAGGAGCAGTGGCTTCCTCGCACTCCTTGCGCATGCGCTGCTTGAGGTTGCGTGTGCCACCTGAGGCGCAGCTGCAATGTGCATTAGAGCCTGTAGCGCTGCGTGCACTACCTGCAATGCAGTTTGAGTTTGTGCACGATGCAATGTGTGTAAGTCATCTGCAGCACTGATTTGCGCTCGCTGTTTAAATGTGCGAAATCGTGTTCAGCTTGTGCAAGTGGTAGTTATATGCTTAAAAAATTTTTTTGTGTTAGCGAGCGCGTTGCATGATAATGTAGTATGTTAAGTTATAGGGAAATAGTTGTTAAACATTTGTTGGTTTATTTTTTGAATTAAGTTTATATTAAATAAAAAATGTACATGATTTACAAACGATTTTATTAAGCATCTTGTTCTTAAAATACAATACAATACAACATAATACAATGCATTCTTACAGCTCTACATTATTATTGTCATCATCATCAACATCAATCCATTCCATATTGAAGTACAATTTTTTCATTCACTTCACATTATGAACAGTACACATGGATTTGTAAGATCCATTGTGATGTGTGCAAGTAGTAACTAATCTTGGCAATTCGAACGGTGAATAGTCTCTCATATCAGTGACCTTAGAGCTAAATATTTCAAGCCACTCTTTTTTTAAATCTACAATAAAATGTATGTTTCTAGCATTTTCAAGATTCTCCCGTAAAATATTTCTTATCTTCGTATAATCCATTTTTTCTGAGCCCTAGGTTAGTCCATGATAGCAAAGTTCAAGGTATAAATTTTAATCTGTATACTTTTGTGGTAATTTCCAGAAGGTAAAAGGTTCTTTAAAAAAAAAACTTGTGCTTCTGTATCGTTAGCATTGAGAGAAAGGATAGAGAATTCTGTGAGCACACAATCATTACCTGATTTCTTGAAACGTTGCATGTCCACGAAATATTTCATCTTTCGCTTTTATAATATTTAAATCTATTGTTTTTTTTTTTTTTTATAACCTTCATTTTTAGGACCAGACTCTTTGTCGGTTGAATACTTATCGACGAAGTTTCTCAACCCAGATTTCTTATGTCTATCATCATTATCATCATCATCATCATCATCATCATCATCATCATCATCATCATCATCATCATCATCATTATCATCATCATCATCATCATCATCATCATCATCATCATCATCATTATCATCATCATCATCATCATCATCATCATCATCATCATCATCATCATCATTATCATCATCTTCATCATCATCATCATCATCATCATCATCATCATCATCATCATCATCATCATCATCATCATCATCATCATCATCATTCTTAGTTGAGATTTTTCGATACCTAACATTAGTTGTAAAATTACTCGTACACGGCTGTGTGACATATTGATTAAAGTAAAGCTTATTAAACATATTAATTTTCAAGCAATTTCACAGTCTTTATCTTTCAATTTTCCCTCAGATTTCAATTTTTCAAACTTTATGTTTTTCTACTTGTTTCTCTTCATAAATTTTTTCCACTCTTCTTATCATCGTTTGTTTTCTGATTCTTCTTTACTCCAGCTGTTGCTCCGACCGTTATCCATGATGGTTAAAAAAAAACTAATGCTAGCAAAGCCCTGAATCGACTATATACATCTTACACAAGTTACTTGACATCCCTCACTCATCGGACCATACTAAACGATACGGTCGTGCAAAATTAAGCAATAAGCTGACGTATTGGCAGAAAAATTTGTATACAACTTAAATCCTAGCCACACATCTACTGAAGCATTTTTCAATGACTCGTTTTGTTTGAAACAATCAAGAATAATTAAAGGTATTCAATTAAATAAGTAATGTTTGCCTAGTGAAGGCGCACGATCTTTGCTATAGTATTAATTGTGAAAATTAGTATACATACTATATAGCAATGCTTACTAATTACGCGTTATATCAAGATTCAGATCACCATAAGAATAATATTGTAAATTTTAATAGAGTTTTACATATCTTAAGTTGTTGTATGATCAAACATACTAGCGCTTACAACTTTCTGATTTTTATGGTTAGTTTGAAAGGCTAAAATAACGTAACGTGTCTTTTCTAACTAATTAAATCTTTTAACTGTCCTTGTACGTTTGAATATGCCACTCAAGCTTCAATATTACTATTTTAAAGTCTTTCCAAGTTGCTACGGCCGGGTGATCAGCAGTATTGGCATTAACTAGAGTTTGGAACACAGCAATTACATCCTTTCTTGCTCTTGTAAGCATAACCTCGTATTTTACCTTAACAACTATCCTACGATAGTCTTCAGCCAAATTTAAAATGGTGTTTAGTGGGAGTATGATATCAAAGTAACCGTTATCATTAGTAAGATTATGATATTGTTCTTAAACACCAAGTTAACCTACGTTTATCATAGATTTTTGATCTGGACGAAGTGATGACCAATTTTTTAATAAGAGTTGTAAATCCAACATTTTTGCACTTGCCCCCCTCTATAGTATTTATCTCGTGTCTTATTTCTTCAAATGAGTGTCAGATGACGTTGTTTACCACTGTAGTGTGGGGACCTTCACACACGCATGTACACTACTGCTTTCCGACATTCCCCAGCAATCCGCTAGGTGTATAACCATTAAAGCTAACCTTCTCGCAAGTGTCCGGATTCCATGTTGGTCACTATATTAGGGCGTTTAAGATGAGCTCGGGTATCCCCACCGACATAGGTATCTGAGGCAGGGAGCACGTCATCAGCTGTACTGATGAGTCCTGGCGTGCTCTAGGGACGAAACGCAGTTGATCTTTTCTCTCTTTCCATGCATCAACTTGATCGCCATTATAGTATTTGTTACTGCTGTATTTCCATCTGATTTGACTAATCTTCCTTAAGCATGTAAGGAACTTCTGGATAATGAGAGACATATGTTGATGTTGAATTAAAATACGAATTTCATCACTGTTATAATATGTTGCCGATGCATACGGCTGATGAGCACGAATCTCATTGTGCGCAATTAATTCGTCAAATGCGACTGGAGACTGAATACTTAGAATCTCGTCCATTTTGTATACAACAAAAAAGTATCCAATTTAGTTTCCACCAGGGCTTTTTATTTTTAGACCGAGACTTTTTATAAACTGTATGTTTTGATGAGTTAGTTTTCGACGTGTTGGCTGTCTTCTTAGATGNGAGACTGAATACTTAGAATCTCGTCCATTTTGTATACAACAAAAAAGTATCCAATTTAGTTTCCACCAGGGCTTTTTATTTTTAGACCGAGACTTTTTATAAACTGTATGTTTTGATGAGTTAGTTTTCGACGTGTTGGCTGTCTTCTTAGATGTCTCAATGCTTTTATGGACGGTTTTTTCTGACGTCTCAACGGTTTGAGAGCTCGTCGTTTACTGAGTGTTGGAGTGCATATTGAGCTACCTATATGATTTGTTTAATTATAAATGACTAGCAGCCCCCCGTCTCGGCTTCGCCCGAGACTTACTAAATAAAACACCGTAGTGTGTCGATATGTTATGTGAAACAATTTCTGTTAGAATTTTTCACATATTTCTGACACATCTCAGAACAAAAATCTTATTAGAAACATATTTTTTCGGAATCCATATAGTTTATTTGGTCAAATAATAAGGTGTAAAAATTAAAAAAAATAATTATGCTGAAAGGTACCGTGCGTTCTTTATGCCATAAAATAATCGGTGGCCATAAGAAGCAGTTGATTTACAGTTTCTCCCGTGTAATTCACGAAAACGGCATTTTCTAAAGCTGTTAAGATTTTAAACCGCCACAAAGTTTATATTATAAAAAAATTTTTTTTCTCATATCTCACAACTTTATTACCAGAGCAACAAAGTCCTGGACCTTAAACCCCACATTTTTATTGCCACAAAAACACAAATACATTTTCTACTCATTAAAAAATCTGAAGTAGGATCCTTAAAGATTTCAGAGATTGCTGTGAGGGTACAATGAAAAGCTGATCTCTCACGTAATGGACTCTTTAGTTGTTGATTTTGACGCTGCTGTTTCAATCTCAATAAATTTTCTGCGTCAGTTTCTTGACGCTTCAAATTGTATTCATTAGATACATTTGAAGTTTTCTTTCTAATATACCCTTTTGCGACTATTGGCATGCTTACGACCTTTATGACCCCTAAAGGCTATTTTCAGTCAACTTTGTTAAGTTCTTATATATTTGTTGGCAAGGTAGTTCGACGTCCGATGGCCCTAAAAAAGACCGGTGAGCTTTTTAAGTTAACTCTTTCTTGACTGCAGTTAACAGCAATTGTGACTGCCTGGATACCTCAGGGTTATCTTCTCTGGCCTGCTGTTGAAAACCCAGACTGATATGGAGAAAAATTACAAAGTCCGAAGCTTTGGGGTTAGTTGTAGTGCTCTTTCCCAACGCTCCCGGTATAACGTCAAAGACGTTGGTGTCTGAAGCACCTTTTTTATTTTCAGATTCAGTTGTTTTGGTGATCTTAGATGGGGAGATTGGTTAGTGATACTTGTCCAGTGGAGGCTGTCCCGTTGGCTCAAGTTTTTTTTTCTTCATAGCTGTTATAGGTTTTCCCAACGCAGACTTTGGAGAGGATCAGTAGTTCCTGGTTGAATGCTTAGAGTCGAGAGGGTAGTATAGGGTCGTCGGTCACCGGGTTTTCCAGCCTTGCGAAGAACAACTCCGCAGGTGACGTCTGCCAGTGAATAGCTGACTTGGTTTAATAGTGCCCGTCTTTAGTTAATATAGTCTTTTAGTCGACGAATCGCTTCCGGAAATGGTAATAAAAATGTAGTTGTTGGCAAGGTAGTTTACACTTAGGTGGATCCTAAAAAGAACCGATGAAATTGATGGTTAAGTAGGGAACGTAAATACTTATAATGGCCCTAAAAAGCGCCAGTGGTGAAATTTCCAGGCTATTCTTTATTATTATTCCTGATGATGAAGAGCTGGCTACGGGTTGCTTGATTCTTACCCTGGGAGTCTTGATGTACGGAGACTGTGATGGAGGGAGGTACGCCGCTGACCAAAGAATATCTCGTCTCGGGTCGTTCCCCGGATAACCAACTGCTCATCTTTAGATGGGAACATGTGGGTAAGCGCGTTGGGGACGCGACGACCAAGAAGGTAGCCGTTGTGGCTTCCCGTGCCCCTCTGAGCTGTTTTTCCTTGCTTACATTTGTAGCCACAAATTCTCTAACTACACCAGGTGGGATGGTGGGACTGCCACACAACTCTGAAGAGTTGGTGCAGATTGTGCTCTGGCTAGATATGTTTCCTGGTATTGTGGCAGAGACGGCATCGGTTGGATTTAATTTTTTTTTTTTTCTAAACGCACTCGTCGAGTTTCAGGGTAAAGGGACACCTAGGTCCCTTCTCCTTTAGAGAAGAGTGTCGTCCGTAACTGGGATACCCAGCTGCAGGACTATCACCAACATTCTCTGTATAGCATGTTCAGCTGCCGAAGCTCGACTATGCTCGACTATCGATACGCTCCGGCGTATTATAACCACACTTATTTAATTATGTTGCAGGTAGCTTCGATTTTATGTCGACGCCACCTAGCGGATTTGACTGGACTAAAGAGAAAAGCTGGCATATTTTTGCAAAACTTTGAGCCCATTTATTGCTATTGTTATTAAATTTTTTAAGATAAAAACTATGCTAAAACCATCTAGGAAGTATCATGAATCAGTGTGCAAAATTTCAACGAAATCGGTTTAGTAGTTTTCGCGGTTAGCGATTACAACGGTTTTAGCGCTTCTGCTTTATATATTAGTAAGATAATACGTTCAATAATCGGTAAATAAATTATTTGTAAAGGAACTTCAATAATTTTATATCCTGGTGGTACTGCTGAAAAAAATTCATGAATCGTGTGCACTTTTTTGCTATTTATGTAAGCTCCTCTCGTAATGTTACGTTCAACTCTTAATGTGTTTATCTTTAGAATAGCTACAGGTAAGTCTGAAATATGAGTGGTGTTTTTGTTAAAAACTTGCTGAGTAAAACCTAATAGACGACCTATAGAATCCTTAGGTCTAAAGTCAATGGTATGGCTGCACTTGATAACACTTCAAAGCGTATTATTGTTTGGCGTAATATCAAGAGTTATGTTGCGAGGTTGTAATACTTCAATTAAAAATGACTTAATATCTTCGATCTCATAACTACCGATTGGTAATACAATAACTTGATTGTCAACGTAAAATTTATTACAAATTTCATCAATATTTGGAATTGAGTTGAATGACAAAAGTTCTACTAAGCCAAGAACGTAGCTGTGTTTTGGCGATAATTCAATAGGTGGAAAATACTGTGCTTCTAAAACAGAAGAAGTACCAGAAAGGCTTAGTGTGAATGTTTCTTCCATCATTGTCAAAGTACAACCAAGAGGTTTTTCTTGATGTAAGAAAGTTATATTTGTTTTGAAAAAAACTTTAAGCATAAATGACCGCAGTTGTAAGATTTTAATTTATGATAACGCTTATGATTATATTTCCCATTATTAACTTTTAGATATAACATTAATTTGATAGGTGGCTGAAGATCTCCAAAACTGTCAAAATATACAACATGATTACCACATTTTCGATAAGCTACCCAGTGAGTTCCAGGTTCATTCTTATCATCAAGATTTACTATAGCTGTTTCAGAAAACCGCGGGCCATCAGCAGGTAAGTTGTTTCTCATGAATACTCCACGAAAACGTGGGATTTTTAAGATTTTAGAATATTTCATCAAATCTATGTTGGTCAGAGTTCGATCAGGTAATTTTACTGCTTTGAACTTTTATTGATTTTTTTTTTTTGTTTTTTTTTTTTTTCTTTAAACCTTTTCGAACGTAAGGGCTTTAAATAAACTCCTCATCCAGTTTTATGAGGTCTGAGAGAAAGACCTTTTCCGAGGGCAATAGCTTCCATGGTTTGATTATGTCTCTGACTCTCAGCTAGCTTCTTTTTGGCTGACTTAGTAGCATTGATGCTTTTAATAATTCCTGCAATTCCATTGGCTATAGCACCTGTTCCACTCAAATCAGCAAACAAGGTTATCAGAGGTAGAGCTCCACCAATTTGAGTAGGAAGGCGTAAGATGCGGGGAATTTTAACATGCTTTTTACCACCAGATTTTTTAACAGCAGTACGAGCACCTTTCAAAGCACTACTAATAACATCTTGAGCTTTTTTGCTACTGGTATTCATGTCTTGTGAAGCAGCTTTAACAATTGCACTCAAAGCACTACCTTGTTTTTTTAAGCTACTCTTTTTTCTTTTCCTTTTGTTAATACAATGTTTCTTCTTCTTCTTCTCCTTCTTTAGCCCTATACCAAATTTACTTTTAAGCTTCATAGCGCCAGTCACAAAGGAATCTGAAGCTTTAACTCTTTGCCAAGCCTTATCAGCTAAAATTTTATCTGCTTCGCGTCTAGCTTTTAAATCTTGTCGATTTTTTGAGTATGCTATATCATGCTCTTTACACGTGGCTTCTAGCGGATTAACTCCTGGATCTCCTCTAGCAAGACGCTTAGCAAGCTTAGTACCAGGCCCACAATACTGATATCCATCCATACGATGCATGATCATGATGATACATGATAATGATTAGTCTTCAGAGGTTGAATTATGACTAAGCGTTCGAGAAAACAAATAATGTATTCATAGTAGACGAATTCGTTACAATAAAAAGCTCAAAATATAAAAGCGTTCTACTATTCAATTAAAAGATTAGTTGTCACTCATCCTTCATACCGAGTAGACATGGAATTCAAAGAACAATCCATAAAATTACAAGTTCCGAATTTTTACGCTATTGTAAAACAAGAAAAGCGTTCAAATCGACATGGTGAACTACTCCCCGACAGTATTCGCGCAGTATTTTGCGGTCCATCTAATTGTGGTAAAACTAATAGCTTATTGGCTTTAATCGTGCATCCCAATGGTGTTAAGTTTGAAAATGTGTATGTGTATTCTAAATCGCTGCATGAGCCAAAATACAAGTTTTTAAAAGATTTATTGGAGCCTATAGAGGGTGTGAAATACTTACCTTTCAGCGAACATGAGACTGTAGTTTCACCCGATGATGCTTTACCAAATTCTATAATGATTTTTGATGATATAGCTTGTGAAAAACAAGACAATGTAAAGGCCTTTTTCTGTATTGGTAGACACAAAAATGTTGACTGCTTCTATCTTTGTCAGTCATATGCTCAAGTCCCAAAGCATCTTGTAAGGGATAACGTTAATTTTTTAGTTTTATTCCGTCAAGATGATGTTAATTTGAAGCATGTGTATAATGATCATGTAAACTCCGACATGCCATACATTCAATTTAAAAATTTATGCTCTAATTGCTGGAATGATGATAAACATGGATTTGTTGTTATAAATAAAGATAAAACAAATGAATAATGGTCGCTACAGAAAAGGTTTTGATAATTTTGCTGTACATTTAGGACATACCTAGTGCAATTGTTATAGTCAGTCGCAAGACATTGAAGCATCATCATCATCGTCAGCATCATTATCATTATGTATGAACAAGAGAAAGACGTTCTACATCAGTTGGTGAAGGCACGTGAGACTGTTAGAAAAAAGTACAGACTATTGAAGTTTAGGAAAAATGAGGCTGAAAAAGTGCTTAGTGAAACTTTTAAACCAATACAGACCCACTAATGGAAATTGTTGCCGAAACAAAAAAACGAAAAAATAATAGTAATAATTCTGTTACTCATAATTATTTTTATAATAAAAACGATGAAGAAAATAATAAAGTTAATAAAGAAAAGCATCCAAAAGACAGAGAAAAGTTTAGTGAAAGTGATATAACATTCGAGTCTGCCATTAGTGAAAGTGATGATGATACTGATTTAAATAATACTATTCAGAATCAATCAGTTGATTCAGCGCAAATCAGTAAGAATTCATTAAATAATTTTTATTTACAAATACTTGGTCAGAATAAGAAAGATCAATTAGACTTAAAGTATGGAGTACGAAAAAAAATAAGGTGTACAAGCTTGGTAATTCACGAATAGACTTTGAAAACAATCGAATCAAAATAAACAATATAAATTATCCAATGAATGCTGGACAAATGAAGCTACTTATCAAAAAGTATTCCAATAAATCTCTAGTAGTACATAATGATTTAAAAAAATAATACCCAATATTATAAACCTTAAATGTTCATAGAAAAGGGTTTCAAAAAACAAAGCCATATGAATCCAGAAAACCAATAAGTTTAATAAAATTGTTGCCTAATTGCATTAGTACTTAATGAGTTAGTAGATCGTTTACGCGTATTAACAGCTGAAAAGTCAGGAGAGAATAAAAGTCTTGTCAATTAAATTTTATCAGTTATCGAAGAGCTTCGTCAAAGAGGGTAGATGTATTGATGTGTACAATTTTTGCTTTAGTATCAAAATGAATGTCGATGTATTCGGTCGAAAACTAGCTTAAACTTAAGGCGGTACTTGAGGTCCTCCCGGTATTGGATACAAATTTACAACAGATGAGCAGTATGACTTAGATAATAAAAGACTGTGCAATATTGTAAAAACGAAACAGCTTTAAGACGCAGTTAATTATGCTTGCTTGATTGAAGTTTATAAAAGGCTTGAAAAAATAATAGATAGCTTCCGAATTTTTGTGTTCAACTAACAAAAAAAATTCACATTTATTTAAGCTGATTTGAAAAAAACTTTAACCTACACAATTAATACATAAAGAAGATCGTTAAGGAACTGCATAAAGTAGCAAGGCGTAATTATCTTCGCCAAAAACTCAATATACGTGGTTTAGATGAGACTTGGCAAGCAGACCTTATAGAGATGCAGCTTTACGTTCGTGAAAACAAAGGTTATCGGTATATGCTCACTATCATAGATATTTTCTCTAAGTACGCATAAGCTGTACCCATCAAGAAAAAAACTGGTGAAGAAATAACTGCAGCAATGAATTCGATATTTAAAAAAGGACGGGTGCTAGTAAATATGCAAAACTGATCGCGACAAAAAATTCTATAATGCAAAACTTCTAGAATCTCATGCAAAAATATAAAATAAATTGATACTCAACGTACAGCAATCGTAAAGCTTCAATATATGAGCGATTTAATCGTACTTTAAAATATTTGATGAGAAAAAAATTTAGTTTGCAAGACAATTATGAGTGGTTGAATTTATTACAAACATTAATTAAATTATATAACAATGGAAAACATCGAAGAACTCACTTGAAACCGGAAGACGTTACTGGTGAAAATGAATTTTAAGTCTTAAAAAAGTTTTAAAAAGATTTAAAAATAGCAGTAAGCCAAAATTTAAAATTGGTGATCAAGTACGCATGAGCTAGACAAAACAGGCATTTAAGCAAGGTTATACACCGATTTGGTCGACAGAAATATTTACAATCACGCAAGTAACAGCAACAGATCTAACGACGTATCATCTGGAAGATTATCAAGATCAAACTATTTCTGGAGGTTTCTACGAGCAAGAACTGCAGAAAACAAAACATCCTGATGTATTCCTCATAAAAAAGGTCCTTTGAAGGTATAGCAATCAAGTTTCTGTCCAATGGTTGGGCTTCGACAGTACTCACAATAGTTGAACGAATAAATAACTAAGACATTTTAAATTACTTTCAGTTTAAAAATCATAAGATTGTAATATGTATTTACATAGAAAGAATGTTTTAAATAAATATAAAATTTCAGAGAAAATTGTAATTTATTTTTCCACTTTTTTACATCACACATAAGAAAATATAATGTGTTTTCCGTTGTATACTATAAATAATTTAAATTTATCCACAGCATCCAATAATTCATTATAGAATTCTTCGTTTTTAACAAGAGCTGAGCTTATTCTAGTCTTCAGAAAAATTTGAAAGTCATCGTCAAGTTCTGTAACTATCTTGGGTCCAAATTAAGTATAAACTTTTCTTAGTTTTGACACCATGAAATTTTGGTCGGGAATCAACTTGGAAAGTTTTTTTGTTAGCAGAAAATCACTGTCAGTGTTTTTGTTGAAAATTGCAAAATCCATCTTCAACAAAAACAAAAAAAAATCTGAAAGTAAGCATAAAATATTCATGCATTACATATGCAGTGTGAATATGCACAAATATTTACTATAAAAATATGTTACTTTGACTGTTTTTACATTTTTTTACTCGGTGGTTTACTTGAAGGTGATGTCAGCTTCTGTTGATTAAGTTTAATCTTACTTGGACCACTGCTGGAGTGTAAAATGAGCTTGCCTGGTCGAGACAACTCCTTATATAGTACCGACTCTTCCACTACAGGCTCATCTGCAGGTGTTCTGTTTATTTTCAAGGGATCCAGTACAATTATAGTCCTTGCAGCTTCTCCTACCTGATTGGCTACCCTTTCTATCGATCCTTCCCTCTTATTGGATGATTCTTCTTAAACTATGCTGTAATGACCCCATAGTAGAATATCTGCACAACCAATTTGCAAACATCGTTTGTAGTAGTATGCCCACTTGTTGATAAACTCAGCGTCAATTTGCTTGGGCTCATTTTTCATTGTTTTTCCATATACTGCAATATTAAATAATTTGTACATCTTCTTAGTTATTTTTTGCATTTTGACGTCTTCAAATATTTAGGTTTATGTACTGTATGGTTCTACAAATTTTTTTATAAGAAGACCATAACTTACAGCTTGCTTAAGTGCTCAATAGTGTATTACATATCGTTTTTCGCCGTACAGATTAGTCAATGATTTTTTTTGTTTAAATTCTGGAGGTGTCATGTGCTCGGCACAGAAAGGCAAATCCTTGTGTGCATTATGGAGAGTTTTGGGGTAAGCAAGATCTACTTCGAGCATACACACGATTTCAGCATCATCTTCTACATTTAAAACATCTGTTGGGTTAATATTTTTAATTCATTTGAAACCAGCATAAGGCGACGTTAGGGTTATGGCTCAACCATATAAATTATGGACATCATAATACATAAGACATTTTTCATCCATATCATCGCGCTTACCTTCTTCCATGTATGCCTTATTTGCTGTAGCATAGAGATTAGAACATTGACTGATGCCACCTTGTACACCACGCTCAATAAACATAAGCATGTCAAGATCAGTTAACAATTTAAGTTTTACCTTAAATAAATTATCATCATTAAGTTATTATTATTATTCTTACTATTATTATTATTTCATAGTGACATATAATTAAAAAAAATATTTTTAAAACCTGTGTATACTTTAACATAGCATCCCAAGTTGATCCAGGTGTTGTGTAATAATTAGCCGGGTCTAACTCATGTGCTTCAAGACAATTGTTTCGAAAATTTTCGAAAACTTCGGCAAGTAGTAGCACATTAGTCTTTAAGTATCAATCTAAATACTGCCCAAGTGTTTGAATGTCAAAAGTATTCTAGGTACTTTTAGCATGCTTAAACTCTTCATCAGTAATATGAGCTTCGTATAAGCTACTATAAAAATATTGCTTTATTGGTACGTTTTTCCTCTAGTTTTTTAAACGAGAATGTATAATCATACGAAAATATGCCTTTCCTTTAAAATAAATTTATTTAATTCATACCATAGTTATCATAATCTGGTAATGTACTTTCGATTATTTTCAATTTATCTTAATATGATGACAGTTTGTCGAGAGATAAAACCATACATTTAAAGGTATCTATGAATCGTAGATTAACATCAGTTCTTTTAACATATTTTGTAAAGGAAATGTACTTTTCTTTCGTCTGTGGTGAAAGTTGAACTCTTCCTGTGCAGTTAATGGCAAGTTCTTTTATAAACAAATGACAATCAAAATTTTTTTTTTGGTTTATAAAATGATAATAATCATCGCAGTAAAAAAACGCGTACTTTCCAGTCAGATGACATTAATCTCTTCCTTTGTTATCAACTAAACTGAAGGGATGGTTACATGTATGACATAAAGAAGCTTGATCATACATGACCTTCTCTGCTATTGTCAAATCAATTATCTTGATAGGTTTTTTATACAATTCTTCTAGTTTCTAAAGCAAGAAGGTTAAGAATATTGACAAATCATTTAGTAGATGTCTTTTAATTACTTTTATTACTTTGTTTATAACTTTTATACTCTGATTTTCTATGATCATAACTGCATCTGATAAAACATCCAATACTGTACGCTACATGATGTTGATGCACACGTTTATTTTCAACTGATTCCAAAAAACACTTAAAGTTCGCATAAACAAAAGAAGGTCCTCGGTTCATGGATGTAAAATTTTTAAATTCAAGCATGTGCTTATTTTTCTCTTTTTTAGGTAGAATAATTTTGCAACAAACCATATTTTTGCAATCATCTCAATGAGCTTTTAATTTATTTTTAGACCAAAAGTAGTAAAGGTAATCGATCTTACATGTTTGCGGCATGCTAATGTTTGAACAACTGTTTGCGTTTTAAACGTGACAAATTTTTAATTCGAACATAATGATGTTGATACTCTATATTTAAATCGTCCTCTATATTGATTTTATTATCATCCTACTCATTATAAATACAAAAACTTTCAAAAAGTAAAAGGTTAAAATGATTTTCTTTTTGGTTTCCTGATAAATTACTAGGACGAACATTATCAGTATTAATTTTTTTTTTTTAAACATCAATTAACCAAAACACTATTTTTTTCTGATTAAGAAATTTTTTGATAGGTAACAGGGAACTCAATAACCATTAAAATTCAACTAAATATCTTCTATAATTTGAGACACGATTTGCATTTTTATTTATCAGATGCAATACTGATAAAATAGCGAATTTAAAGCATCGAATGTCAGTGTAAGCAATATTTACAAGCATTTTGTTTTAATGTAGTCTGGTAAGTATATAAATATAGCTACCTCACGTAGGATTTGTTTTATTGATGTTTATGACTCAATATAATGTTGAACGTGAAAACCAACCAAAACTGGTATCTTCAGTCATCCTTACTTTCCTCAATTAGTTGTTAACACATTATTATCAAAGCAATCGTCTTAATAAGTCGTTTTATAAATGGATTGTGATTTTGTGTTACAGAATTTCATATCTAAATTTTCAATGTTATCTTTGACTGTAACATATTCCGATGACAACACTGTGTAAACTTTTAGTGCTTCACGCTCGCTAAGAAATTGTTGTATTTGGTTAAAAAACTGCTTCTTCGAGTCTTTAAAAAAATTCTCAAATCTTAATGTTTTAAGTTAGCAATCAATGCTATCATGATTCGTCTTTCAAAAGCACTAATAACATCTTCGAGACTAACTGTTTTATTGTTCTCAGCAGCTGCAAGTGTTGTTGACGGTATAACTGCTGCTGTGGATGACCCTGCAGCTATGTCTTTACCTTCAATGTATTTTCCGGACTAATATTTCAAATTTTCTAGTTGACACGATCTCTATATTATTTTCCTATACAAACACTTTGGGTTCATTTTGGAATGCTGTTACTGCTACTTGAACTGTATAAGAGTTTTCAGTAAAGCTATAGCTGATTAAAATTTTTGCACTTCAGATGTTTAATTTTTTTTTTCTTTTTTCAATTACTATCCTTAAAAACGGTAAGGTTGATATCAAATTAAATTTGAATATAAGCTTTATCATATCTATTAATAGTTTGTTGATATGTTTGCCACAGGTGGTAAGGCACATCTTAAAAATGTTGTGCGGAAGCCGTAGCTAACTCGAAACTGCAAGTTTACTTGCTCACGGATTACATGGTAAATAAGCTGTCTAAGCAGCTTTAATCAGATTATAACACAATATTTTTAAAACAGTTGAAATATAGAGGAGGGGAGAGTAGAAAATTCACAGTTGTTTGTATAGAACTCATCACAAATTTTAAGAGTCAACATTTATTTATTTATTTTCATATTTTTTTTTTTTTTTTTTTACTTTCCAATTTACAAAATTGATATTTACATTAATTTAATTTTAAGGATTTATAATATCACTACTGTACCTACTAACACTACTGCTACTACCACTACCACTACCACTACCACTACCACTACAACTACCACTCCCGGGCACGGGTGGGGTTTTCGCTGGTTTCTCCATACCGGGCGCTTCCCCGGGTGGCGGATAGGGGCGTCCTCTAGAGACATGAGGTGACGATGGGCAGCTGGGGTGGCTCTCTGTGGTGGTGGTCGGGGGCGTGGATCAGGAGGCGTGTCTGGCGTTGGCATGGGTATCTGTGGTGAAGTGGACGGGAGACTAGTGCCCCTTGTCTTCACCGGTGTGGATGCATGGGCCGGCTCTGCTTGTGCTCCTTGTTCTTCGCTTTCTGCTGCAACCGTGGGTGGCACTCCATTGCTTGATGCAGGCCAACAAAAACTAGCACCCATCGTGTATAAAAGTAAGCGGCGGTTAAAACCTTCTTCTCAGATACATGCACCACACTCTCACTAAACAAACACAGGGATACTTACGGATTGTTCCGGGTTGCGTGCGGTGGGTCCTTTCCAGAGCTTGCGTTGGAGGCCTGGCGGCGGGTAAAGCCGGACGATGAGGCCCAGGTAAGTCTGGGTGACCACATCTGATATGGCTGTACGCCTCATGAACGAAAAAGACGTGGTGGGCCGACTAATTTTGGCTTACTACCACTGAGGAGGCTATATGGCGGCCCCTTAGTGCCTTACGCCAGCCCGTTTTGTTGGGTTGTCTGCGCGGTCGTGGGACTGTACACCCTGCCGCTCGTCTTGCTAAAATGACAGTTGTGTACCGACATATACATACATTACACACGAACACCATTTTTACACTTGTTACTCAACGCCAGGGCAGTCTCCGCGGGTGGGACTGAGGGAAAGTGGTGACTCCCAGCCGGCCCGAGCAAGTAAGCGGTCCTCTCTGATAACAGAGAGGGCTGCTGCGTTGGTTTTAACCCTTTCCAAATATTTATTTCTAGAGAAAAAGGGTAGTGCTGGCTTCTGCGGGTCAGTACAACACTCAAAAAAATGCCAAAATGAAAAACGTCGATGCAAAACTAGTACCCCAGGCGGCAACCTCTCTGAGGGAATCCGCCGGCAGTTCCGATCCGGTGAAAACCCGGGTGACTGGCGCAGGCCCCACGGATTCTGGAGGAGGGATGGGGGCACACAGACGTGTCTCATGGCCAACAGGGACTTCTAAATGTTCCCTGGCCTTTTCCTACAGACAAAGGACGAATAGGAAGCCTGTCGAGTATAGGCACCAACGACACCGAGGACAGCAACGTATCAGTATTTAGGAACCAGACCCGGGAGGACTTGATGATTAAGTCCAATCAGCAACAAAAGATATTACAGAGACAATACAAATAATTAATGATAAGTACGGCCACACAGATAACGCTGTTAAAAATGGGCTCAAAGCCGCGCTTAAGCATCTTCAAGAGGCAGAGGTGCTAAGAAAAGGCCTTCTTACAGAAGAAAATGACAAAACAAGCCAGAAGAAAAAAGTGGACGCCACAACAACAGTAGTAGTGAAGATGGCTGACGGACAGACGTTTGCAACGGTGCTGAAGACGATAAAGGCGAACTTTGACCCCGATAAGACTAAAGTGGCAGTCCAAAGTGTTGTCACTACAAAAAAAAAGACATACTTATTAAGACCAAAGGTGTAGAGAATGCTACTGCATTCTCGCAGCAAATTGAAAAGTCGGCAGCCGGACAGGGTACTGTCAAAATGAGTAACAGAAAAGTAACATTAGAGGTCTGAGACCTGGATGCCATTGTAGAGGAAGATAAGGTCAAAGAGGCCTTCGCTAGGACTTTTGGACATCTGAGCCAGGAGCCAGAAGTAGCTTTCTTAAATCCAAATGCCAGAGGACAGACGCTGGCGTTAATAAAGGTGGACGAAGCATCTGCCAGACAAGTAGAAAAGGAAGGCAGGTTACGAGTTGGCTTTGTAAGCTGCCGAATTCGAAGAAAAATTGAAGTAACCAGATGTTACAAATGCCTGGGATATGGACACGTCTCAGGCTACTGTAAGAACGAAAACAGATCCAAGTTTCGCTTCCGGTGTGGAAGCTCAAACCACCGGAAGAAAGAGTGTCCAGGCCCAGCATGGTGCTTTCTTTGCCTAACAACGGACAACAAGCACGAAGCAGGCAGCGGGAGCTGCCCTTTAATTAGAAGAGCCCTAAAAGAGGCCAGGGATAAGGCCCAAGCAGGACTAAAATAAGGCAAAAAGGCCTTGAGTTAAAAGACAGGCTAATGTGGACCCACGCTGCGCTGGGTACTTTTTACCTACCAACAAGGGAAAGCATTAAGCTTATAGTAGTGCTGGCTAGGTAGGCAGCCTACTATAAAGCGCTAGACAAGGTGCTGGTCTTTAGGGACCCCGAGTCCTTCTTGGGACTTGAGAGCATCAGCACCTCTAGCAAATGGTGGCGAGTTAGCTCGTTAATGCTGTGAGACGTCTCCCTGGTGGATCCACCCTGAAGTAATGCTAACGCGGTTTCGGGGTGGATCAAAAGCCACGCGGCATGGGGGGGGGGTTTTTAGTGGGTATGGGTGGTCTAATCAAAATAAAATCCACCGAGTCCCACACTACCGCTGTCCCTGCGGTGTGCCTCAATACATTTCCCCTCTCTCCACAAAAAAAAAAAAAAAAAAAAAAACTACCTCTACCACTATTACTCACTCTCTAGGGGCTGCAAGACTTTTTCGTTGGTGAGGGTGTCTGGCTTGGGATGGGTTAGGCTCTAAAGAAATAGATGATTATTGGTCTGAATGTGTGAGGGACTGGGTCTCGCCGAAAACAAAAGAAAAAACAAAAAAGGGGGAACTTTGAAAAATGAATGAGAGTATGAGTGGTGTATGCGTGTAGAAATCAGAACTTAAAGGGAGTTATCTCGATCCCTGAATGAGAACCAGCCGACTTGAAGGGCCGGCAGGAGCTGACCTCCGGTCTAAGCCACTAAGAGTCAGCCTGCTGTCTTGGTGTGGTGGTAACCTTGACAAGTCTCATTCACTTTTTACCTCGTCGTGGGTAGAAGTAAGCGGTGGTTATAACATTCTATAACATTCTTCTTGAATACATGCATCACTCTCATACTATACTAACACAGGTATACTCACAAGTTATTTTGGTTATTTTGTTATTTTAACAAAAAAGATGAGGTAGGCTGATTAATCTAGGCTTACTACCACTAAGGAAGCTACATGGCGGTACTTTCAGTGTGTTGTACACACTAGCTTGTTTTGGCGGGTTTTCTGACCTTAACTCCCCCCTTGTTAACTCTTGGCCAACCCGAGCAAGTGGCGCCTATCTTAGGCAATCTTTTCCTGATGCTTACTTTCGGGAAAGGAGAGGAGTGCTGGCTTTCAATGGTCAACACGATTTTCATAAGAGCAAAAATAAAGAACGTTAATGTTAAACTAGTACTTCAGGCGGTAACCTCTTTGAGGAAATCTGCCGGCAATTCCGATCCGGTGCAAGCCCGGGTGAATGCCGCTGGCCTCGTGGATTCTCGGAGGGGGGGGCACAAAGACGTTTCTCATGGCCAACAGGGACTGTCAAATTTTCCATGGCCTGTTCTTACAGATACAGGACGAAGAGAAAGCTTTTCGAACATAGGCAGTTACGTTAGCGAGGACAGCAACGTGACAGTTTAGCAACCAGACTCAGATGGAGCTCAAATTGATGAAAAATTATGGTGCAGAGCTAAGAGCAAAGCGGAATCAAGAAATTGAGCAAGTTCAACTTGCAATAAGTGAGCTTGAAAAAATACTTAAAGCTATGAGCCAGAAGTATGAAAATACTGCGAATGCTATTAAAAACAGCATCAAAGCTGCACTCGAACATTCAAAGAAGCCCAGAAGACTAGAAACGATGTCTCCGTTACAGAAGAGAGATTTTTTAATGAGCAAAAGGAGCGCTTCTAATCCCTGCACTACAGGGAACAGCGTAGAGATAATTTCCGACGACATGCTCATAAAAAAACCTGAACGCTACCCTTAAGAAAAAACAGTGAGTTAAAAGAAACAGAAGCCCATTAGACAGCCTTGAAAAACGGTAACAAGCCATGTCCTCTAAGAAAAAAAACAGCAAAGGTCAACAAGAAGAGGTTCTCCTGAAAGACAATAAAGGCCAGAAAAAGAAAGTAGACGCGACGACAACATTGCTAGTGAAGATGGCCGAAGAGCAGATCTTTGCTAACGTGCTGAAGTCAATGAAAGCGAACTTTGACCCTGACAAGGCCAATGCCGCAGTCCAAAGTGCTGTCAGCATAAAAAAGGAGACATACTTATAAAAGCCAAAGGTGTGGAGGATGCAATTGCATATACACAGCAAATTGAAAAGTCAGTAGCCAGACAGGAAACTGTCAAAGTAAGCACTAAAAAAGTGATACTAGAGGTCCGAGACCTGGACGCTATTGTCGAGGAAGACGAGGTCGAAGAGGCTTTTGTCAAGACTTTTGGACTAAGGAGCCAGGAGCCTGAAGTAGCTCTCTTAAAACCAAATATCAGACAACAGAGGCTGGCATTAATAACCGTGGACAAACGAACTGCCAGACAAGCAGAGGGTGAAGGTAGATTAAAAGTCAACTTCGTAAGCTGCTGAATCCGACGAAGAATTGAAGTAACAAGACGTTACAAATGGCTGAGATATGAACATGGCTTAGGCAGCTGCAAAGGAGAAAATAGGTGTGTGTTTTCCTTCCACTGTGGAAACTGCAACCATCGGAAAAAAGAATGCTCAGGCCCAGCACGGTGCTTCCTTTGCCCAAAAACGGACAACAAGCACGAAGCAAGCAGTGGGAGCTGCCTTTTATTTAGAAGAGCCCTAAAAGAGGCCAAGAAAAAGGCCAAAACAGGACGCTAATAAGGCGAGAGGGCCTTGAGTTGGATTGAGTCCAATGAGGACCGATGCTGCGCTGAGTACTTTTACCTGCCGGCAAGGAAAAGCATCAAACTTGTAGTGGTGCTTGCTAAGTTAGCAGCCTTTTATAAAGCGCTAGACAGGGTTCTGGTCCTCAGGGACCCCAAGTTCTCTTCAGGACTCTAGAGGATTGGCACTTCTAGCTAATGGTGGCGAGCTTGCTCGTTAATGCTGTGATACGCGATGGTCTTCCTGGTGCCTCCACCCTGAAGTAATCCTAATGCGGTTCCCGGGTGGAATAAAAGCCACGCAGCATGGGGGGGGGGGGGTTAAGTGGGTATGGGTGGTCTCGCAAAAAAAAAATTCATTGAGTCTCATACTTTTGCTGTCCTTGTGGTGTGCCTCAATGCATTTCTCATCTTTCCAAGGCTCCTAGATTTTCGGGAATCCGCCGCATGTGCAGTTCGCCATCACCCTCTTTCCATAGAGCAAGCTGGAGCGGGAGAGCCCCCCCTATTTAAACCTTTAACCTAAGCTCTGCCCACTTCTCACAACTTAAATATGACATCTTGTAAATACGATCGACGATAGCCACGTGCGCTAAGTCTTCTGCTCTAGTCAAACATGCCAGCTTTCAAATCTTACTGATTTATTTTTTTTTTCCTATCTGCACAATTTTTATTAATTAATTTTTTTGTATTAAGAAAATTTTTTGTTGGTTTGTTGCCTTTTTTTACGTAAATGCTTGGTACATGCGACGAGTCGTCACAATGGATAATTTCAACAAAGTAAAATAATAAACTACTTTTTTTTTTTAAAAATGCTTGTAATTTTTTTTTTCTTTGATGTATATTATACATCAAGTGTCATAACAAGTTTATGTAATTATGTAAGCTCATGTATAACATTTTAATACTAAGACATAATTTTTAAAAAGACTCTGTACAAGACAAGGTAAGTAAAATTACAAAACAAATTATTCATCACTTATTAAGGAGACCTAAACAATAATATTTAGTAAGTTAAGCATCGAGTAATAATAATTAAAATATTTAGTACTTAAAAATTACCAAATGACACGTCTTGATCATTGGTTATGTAATTCACTATTATATTATTATGACTGGTAAGCAACACTGTTTAATATATTAATCTGTCCCGAATTGCACGAACTTTTTTTTGATTAGTGTATCATTAATAACTTTCACTACAAGTATTTATTCTTGGAAATACGTCTCGTCAAAAAACATGGATTGCCATAAAAGCTCATGCTGCAATTTCTCGATATTTTTCTGTATCTACTCAAAAAACACTCGACAAGAAAGAGTGAAAAAATTCATGCTGATTTCAGATAGTATAATTAATAAAATTCATGAATTTCTAGTTGTTGTTTAATAAATAAACAACATAAAAAAGTTTTTCGCTTAGAGTATGTTTATTACAGCACGTTCTCTCTGTAGTTTCTCCTGGCTTGAGACCGGCACATTTACTGTGACCACATTACGCGCACGGTTAGTTATGTACATTTACGTACGAAATGAAAAATAAAACAATAATATTAATAATAAATAAAACAAGTTCTAAGCAACAAAATTAGGATAGTTATTTAACATATTGCATAATCAAAAAGTTGGTATAATTTATGCCTGCTGCAACAACCCAAAAAAGGACTTTTTTTTACCATTGCTATTACAATAATTACTATTGATATTTTTTTTTAACAACTCAAGCCAAAGGAGTATCAGGTACATGAGTGTAAAAACATACAAAACTGCAACATCAGGATATTATATGGCTCAATTACTAGCATGTGTACATTGGTTGGAAGCTGTATGTAAAAAGAGTGTAGATCACTAATGAATCGAATCCTATGATTGTCATACAGATGTTATCGGTGTTTTATTTATTTACATGCTTCGTTATTCGGATTGATATACAAATGTAATTTATATTATATGTATTGTTCGCTGTAACGTACTCTGCAGATACGAAGCTTCAACGCATATATTTTATTTTCAAGGCTGTGAGCAACTGGTCTTGTTTACTTTTTGCCTGTATCTAGCGTGAATTCTTAGTTCGTAGACTTGCACGCACTTGTTTTTTTTATATAGGTAAACAAGACCTACTTTGTTTACTCGTAAACAACAAACTGCATGCATCAGCTGTATTTCTCGTTCATTTGCATCGCTGCTGCAAGCTCGCATGGGTCTCTGGACAGAAACTTCCATTAGCAGTAGCAAGGTAAGAGTTTGTTGTTAATATGTCGCAAAATTCGCAGAACAGAACGGGTCGTGTGCGCGAACGTAAAAATTCCAAGGCATCGCATTCTGAGAAGTCTAAAAAACTGATGACTTTTAATGTAGATAGGTTGCGTGACAAAAGATTTCACTGTAGCTTTTAATCATCTGATACTGATGGAAAATGGAAAATGCGTTCAAGTAATACTGGACGTGAATCTTATTTCACGACGTTTTATAAGAAATTTTCCAAACAGCGTGGTCTTTTGTACAATTATAAAATATATAATTGTTATGTAACATTGGCTGATATAGTAGTTTTAGTCATAAAAATGCCATCGTTTCTTGGACTACCTTACGGTCCCTCTGCTTCACAGGACCCTCGGGCTGCAAAATAGCCCCAGATGTACGGCACTACTGTAACAAACACTACTTTTTCTACCGAGATCACAACAGCTTTTCAAGAACGCTTGAGGTAGAAAAAACAAGATATTTTGTACTTTTCAGCTTACTTACATTTATTGTACATAAACTTTACATGTTTCCAACAATAACATACTAATTTGAAGTATTAAATCTCAATTTGCAATCACAATTTGCATCACAGCAAAATTATTTATAGAACTAGAATAGTAATATACTTATAGAAATAGAATAGTTAGATACTTATAGAAATAAGTGACAGATAATTAGACTTCATACTCGAAAATGATAGGTATGTTTCAAATGGAGAAATATTTATCCTTCTTAAGGGTATAAGGTTAAGTAGAATTGACCGCACTATTGATTATCGCATTAATTTTATCCTCTGATGCAACCAGATTTGATTGATCAGTGTCACCTCTTAATTTTTTCATAGTAATCTGGCTGACTTTTATAGGTTTATTCAACCTTACATTAGATTAAACCTTGGGTTTGGAAAACTTCTTTAAGTAAGGCTCTTTTTTCATGTATATAATTTTTGCTGCAATCAAATACTGAGTGCACTTGTCCGACGTGATAATTGTAGTTTTTCCTGCCTTCGATTGGAGCAAATTTGAATTGTTAGTGCACGCATAATGGTCGTTGTAGTAATTAGTCAAATCGAGTAGCCAATTAGTTCGGAATTCCGCACCGAAGTGGAAATGCCTCCTTGAAAAACTTGACCCTTCATCGATGGCTCGATCAAAACTTTTTGAGTATAAGTAGGTGTTCAAGAGTTATCCATTTACTCGATGGATAAAGCTTGAGTATGCCGATGGTTGTCGAGTGATGAGATTTGAGAACGTTAGAATCAAGTAAACTTCTTGGACTAGATTCATCTTTTGTTGTACCCGAACAAGTCAATTTTAGCTCTTGACCAGCAGGTAAACAGAAGTTCTGTAAAAATAAACATTAAGATGAACAAGTTGTACATGGTAAAATTTTAATTAAGTAATTTGATCACTTTACCAGCAGAGTTATCAAGGGAGTGAGAGGTATCGTGATCATTTCCTCCGGCTCTTGTTGGATATTTTGATGGACCTCACTAGGAATAGGACTCTGCAAAGCACTAACCAAATTTTGTATGATTGCTGAATACCCTGAGGAAGATTGAGATGCATCAAATGCTGAAAATAAATTACCCGTTACAAGTAATTAGTAAACAAAACAAATTATCATAAATGAAAAATAAATGTAAAAGATAATAAACACATCTTTGCTACCTACCGCTCCAAGTTTACTTGTAGTATAATTTTTTTTCCGATGTGCATTGGCGAAGTCCGTTGGTGGAAACACAGCGAGATTATAAGGATATATCCCAATCTTATAAAATGCGTTGACAGCCGTTTCCATTTTTGCAGCTTTTATAAACACAGCTCCAAACGACCCAAAAACCTTTCGCATGGTAACTTTGGAGCCTCCTCGTATGAGAGCATAGATCTCATCAGTGTAGATCTTACTTCATGGCTTTATAAAGCCAACGTCGAGGGGTTGTAGTCGATGAGTACAATGAGGTGGAAAGCAAATAATCACAGCTCCGTTATCTCGAGCTGAATGAAGAATATCCAAGTTTTTCATATGAGACGAATGGCCATCGAGAAGCAGAAGAACTAGATTATCCTTCGATGCATGCGAAAACTCAATAATCTTTTGGAACCATCTAGTAAAGATGTCGAGCTAGATCCATCCACTTTTGTGGAACTCAGCCCAAGCACTTGGAGGCCTTACCTCAAGATACTCCTCGTTTTCTCTAACCCTGGGAAGATCAGCATAGGAGGCATAAAGTTCCCAGTGGCTGACATAAAAATTTCAGCACTCACGTTTTTGCCTCTCTCTGCAGCTACCAGCCCTCCAATCTAACGTATGCCCTCGGGAGAAGCAACTCTCGGTGAGAATTTTGGAATAACCGGAATTTCGGTTTCGTTCACATAGTCAATATTGCTTGGCTCTAAGTTGTATTTATCCATAGCTTCTTTTAGGATATATAAAAATTGATTGACAGCTGATTCATTAAATCCATAGGCTCAAGCGACTGATGTGTGCTTAGTTTTTCGTAGAGCGAGTTGGTTCCTGTCCATAAAACTCCTCAACCAGTCAATATCTGCGGTACCTATAAAAAATCCATAATTGGAATTCACGAACAGTATACGATTTATGTAAATTTTCATAATAACTGTGAAAAACATGTTTGTTTACCTTTTACACAGTAAAATTTATGTGGGATGTGCAAGTGCGTGGCAAAATCAAAGGCAAGTTTTCTTGTATCATACGCTGTCAGACCCATCATATTTCTGTAACGATTTCAGTTAAAATAAATAATAAAAAATATCACATTTCAATGTATCCTAATTATTTTATAAACAAGTTACTTTTTGCCATGAATGTATTTTTCTGGCTTATGATATTTTTTCTGCAAAGTGCTGCTGGGAATACCAAACTCAACCCCACAACTTTTAATAGATTTTCCATCCTGTATCGATTGCAAGGCCCGTTCCACGTTCGCATCAGTCCAAGAATGCTTTTTGGATTTAGCGCGGTAATTGCGCACCATAACACCTAATTACTTATATTTTCTAACTATAAGCTACCTACAAATAACCTTAATCTACGCAACAGCAACAAAAATATTGAACCATTACCTATAATTTTCACAAATGACAGCTGACAGCAACTTAGATATCTATATATAAATGTGGGGCACTCGTCGCTTCAAACTACCGGGGCTTATCCGTACCCCACATGGGTGTCCACGCGTGCCCTTTAAAGACAGTTTCTATAATTCACAATATCTCTGAATATTCATCGCAGAGAATGCAAAAAAAAGTGTAAATTGAAGTTTGTGATTCCAGCTTTCCAATGATTTCATAAAAAACTGTGTTAATCACACTTAAGTTAATTTGCCAAAAACTTGAAAATTTGATTCGTTGGAGATTTTTTGACTCAGAATTAAGAGATTTATTGTTGAAAGGAGGGCTATTTCTCTCATACTAGGATAAAAGGATAAAAGTATAGATGCTATATATGCATATTAAAAATAATTCGCTCAAAATATATTTTTGTTTCTGAGATCTATCCCACCCTCATCCTTGCCGGGTGTCCATTCTACCCTATGTTCTTCTACTACTGATATTACTACTACCGCTGCTGCTGCTGCTGCTGCTGCTGCTGCTGCTGCTGCTGCTGTTGCTGCTGCTGCTACTACTACTTTTTCTTTGTCGTGATTTTTTGCAAATTGAAGAANAGAGAATATTAAGAGGCCGTCATTTTACTAGCATAGATGACATTAAAAGTGAATCGCTGAAAGAGCTAAAAGCTATTACAAAGATCGAGTTTCAAAAGTGTTTCGAGGATTGGAAAAAGCGTCGGCACTAGTGTATTATATCCGAGGGGGATTATTTTGAAATAATATATATATTGTTCAAATGAAAATAGTTTTTTTTTCTTGAAAAAATCATCTAAACAGTTTTCTTGAATTGGTCACTTTCGATTTGCTCTTTTTTTGCGGTTCAAGCTAAACTCTATTACTTCAGCTTTTCCGTAGCCTCTCTTTTGTTTTCTTCAGCCTTTTCAATTCTCTTTTCAAGCCAGGATTCCTGTTTAAAAATTTTCTCACGTTCTTTTATTGGTTCCTATATTATTTTTTCCATTTCTTGATAGAGTACCTTAAGCTTTTGGTTTTGAAGAGCTGTCTCCACCGTCAAGGCTAAAATATTTCGATCTTCTTCAGTCCATTCTTATAGATTATTTGTTAGCTTGTTACTTAAGGGTAATACCAATGCTGAAACCAGCAAAGGAGCTTTTTACTGTGGTGTAAGCTGTGGTTCTTCATAAGTATTTATTCAAAAAAAAAGGGCAGAGGAAGAAGTTAATAATAAAATTAAAAAAAAAAAAAAATTCATTCACTAATATTTGAATAACTTAAATTATAATATTGTAAATAAATCGTAAAAAATATTTTAGTTAAATAAAGTAATATTATAAATATACCAGCATTTTGAAGATTATTAAATCTTAACATTTTTTGTACTATTTTCCAAAGCTCCGACAAACTTGCTACCTGCATTGTACGACCGAGTGTATATGGCCATTTACCTTCAAAGTATAACACTAACGTCAATAAAATTTGTATCGTAAGAAATATATTTTAGACACACTGAGGTAAAGAGTTATACTCAATTCACATGAAAGGATTGGGATAATTTTGGGGTATTTAGTTTAATGTGCTTTAACGTGGTATCTATTTGTTTGCATACCCTCGATCGAAGAAGGTATGTTTCTCTTTTTAGTGATAGAGTATATTATAGATATCCAGAGTTCTAAGACTGCAAATCATAAATTTCTTTTTAAAGAAATTTCATATATGGACCTTAAAAAAAGAAAAAATTCCATGGCAGTTCAAATAGCACTTAAGCCACCTTTTGAATGGAAAAATTTATCATATGCGGACACAAAACAAATCGTTGGTTAATAACCAATTTCTATGATATAAGCTAGAATGTCGGAAATATTTCGTATGAAAGAGCCCTTAATATATTTATAACTGAGCTGGTTAAAGCGGTAACGGTTAACGTCAAGGGTCTTGAAAAAAGAAACCCTAAAGGAAATACTATCATGCAACCATGTTTATGTACACATACGATAAAATGTAATAAAAATGCAAGTCATTAATGTTTTCTATACTTTTAGAGTTGTGAATGTTGAGGAGTATGGATACCGAGCTTTTACAAATCTCAACGAAGACTAATTGTCATGCAAAAACCACGCTTTCAACATTATCTCTTTATGTGCTATCACATATAAATTAGTTTTTCCTAACTAAAAATTTTTTTGACAATAGTAATAAAGAGCTATCAGAATATGAAAATTATAAATCAAAAATGAGATGTAAAAATAATCTTCAAAAGTAAAGTTGTGCTTATAAGCTATCCAACTGACTAATTATAGTCAGAAGAGCGGCTCAGGTACTTGGAGAGAAAGAAAGCTGCATTTCATACTCGCTCATAGAGAAAGAGATTGCGCAATCTTACACAGCACTGTGGGTAGGCAGATGTCACTAGCTTTGATAAAGAGAAGTTATAAATACAGGTTGTATCTTATTATTCACTCAGTTTTACCAATGTGACACGAGTAGTAACAGCAATGATAAAAGAGAAAGATTTGTCAAAAAAAGAATACGAGGTGTGTTCAAAAAGTAACAAGAATTTTTAAATTTCGCGGGATTGGAAAGTCCGCCTGTATAAAATTTTTTTTATTATGTTGGTACACATGCCTCTGAAGTACGATAAAATTTTTAGCAATATTCATTGCTTACTTTTTGAGTGGCAGCTGCTAACATTAGACGTGTTTGTCGAGCTTGGCGATTTTCGTTTGTGAAAAAAAATGGATCCAAGAATTTGTATTCAATTTTGCGTAAAAAATGAAATAAAGTGTAGCGAAGTTTGTTAGATGTTAACAAAGGCATATGGTAAGTCTGCTATGAGTAAAGCAAGGATTTACGAGTGGTATAAGCGTTTCCAAGATGGCAGTGAAAACGTTGAAGATGACAAACGACCCGGACGCCCAAGCACATCAAGAACCGATGAAAACGTGAAAAAAGTGAAAGAAATGGTTATGAACGATCGCTGAATTACAATCAGAGAAGTCGCTGATGATGTTGGCATATCAGTTGGCTCATGCCATGAAATTTTTTCGGATGTTTTGGGTATGAAACGTGTGGCAGCTAAATTCGTTCCAAAATTGTTGAATTTTAAACAAAAACAGCGGCGAATGGAAGTTGCTCAGGAGTCGCTAAATAAAGTTAATAACGATGCAGAACGACTAATACATGTTACAACAGGTGATGAAACATGGGTTTACGGATATGATGTCGAAACTAAGGCTCAATCGTCCCAGTAGAGGCATTCTGGATCGCCAAGACCGAAAAAGGCTCGACAAGTGCGGTCGAATGTGAAGGTTATGCTCACTGTGTTCTTTGATTTTAATGGCATAGTGCATCATGAATTTTTGCCACAAGGTTAAACAATTAATAAGGAGTACTACCTACAAGTACCTACAAGTTCAACGCCATTTGCATGAAGCAATCCGAAAAAACGTCCGGATTTGTGGCAAAACAATTCATGGCTTTTGCACCACGATAATGCACCGGCTCACACTTCATTGCTTGTTCGTGAATTTTTGGCCAAAAACAAAACTGTAACGATGCCTCAGCCTTCATATTCGCCAGATGTGGCTTTATGTGACTTTTTTATATTTCCAAAAATAAAGAGAATATTAAGAGGCCGTCATTTTACTAGCATAGATGACATTAAAAGTGAATCGCTGAAAGAGCTAAAAGCTATTACAAAGATCGAGTTTCAAAAGTGTTTCGAGGATTGGAAAAAGCGTTGGCACTAGTGTATTATATCCGAGGGGGATTATTTTGAAGGGAACAAAATAGATATTGATGTAAAAATTAAAATTTTTTTCATAAAACAACAATTCTCGTTATTTTTTGAACATATCTCATACATTAGGAAAAACAATTTTTAACTTTGATATTCACAATTTCAAAATACTTATCAAACACATCATGGATTTCATCATTAGTATCCATGACTTTTATAATGCTGATAGATACTTCATACCAAAAGAATTTTCAGCGGTTTCCTTGCAAGGAAACGTTGTTGGCCATTGGATAATTAAGCTACCTTGAAATTTCAATGATTTACCGTTGGATATAAGAAAGTACAACAATTATCAGACTGCAGAAGTCCACGGAATTGAATAGTTAAAGGGTGATGTTACTTTAAATGACTTAAAGTATCATCTCACAACAATTCCTGAGAACCTCAAAATAATTGATACTTACGAAAGTGATAAGGCTAAGTTTATAAGCTCAATCTTGACGCGTGAAGTTCACGATTTGTCTCAAATGCATAGTCCTTTCAAAAACTTTAAAGACAAAGTATTTTCTCCAGTATGCCTTACACGTAGGAAAAACTATTTTGAAAAGAAAAAACTATTTTGTGCCCTACATAAAGCGCATTTATTAAAACAATGGTTTCTGACTAGCATATCGATCAAGTAATCGAAGCAAGACAGCGATTCATATATTATGCATATGAACGCACTAAACGACAAAAGCAACAGCCTATATGGATGACTGGCTACGACGTGGTTCGTTAATCGTAGTACTTGATAAAAATAATACTGATAAAACTTTTTCTGTACATTCTTACGTATTTTAAGAGTAAGACGTTTAAGAAAACGAATTTTATAACTCATGCCTGTTTTGCGAGTCTTGTTTTGTAAATTGTTTACATTTTATTATAATATTAACTGATTTTAATAAATAAAAGAATAAATGTTAAACAATTATTTCCCTACCACTCTACATCCTACATTATCATGCAACGCGCTCGCTGACACAAAAATATTTTTGTGTGCATATAACTACTACGTGCATAAGCTGCACACGATTTTGCTTATTCAAACAGCGCGCGCAAATCAGTGCTGCAGATGATTTATACACATTGCATCGCGCGCAAACTGAAACTACGTTGCAAATCAGCAGGTGACGCACGCAGCGCTGTAGGTGCTAAACTGGGTTCCAAGAAAACAATAACTTTTAGGTATTAGAGGAAGTCTTTTTGAAGAATTATCGATATTGTCATTCTCATTGGTAAATATTGGTACATACATATAAATGATCATAAATTGTACTATTTTAATTATCTACTTCGGAGTTATTATTATTTTAATTGTTGGTGTTGTTGTCGAAAAAGATTAAATTTTATTTATCACTTCAGATTTTACGATTTTATTGTTTAAGTGTTTCTTAGTCAAGTCAAATAATTCACCCTTTTCTTTGTGCAGTAAGTTGCTTTTAGGAAAAAAAATCGGAAACCTATTATTTAAATAGTTCATGCATTACTAAGTTTGATAAATTACTTAATTTATTTTTTTGGAAATGTAACTATCTAGATTAATGTTATTCACAGCCTTCGTCATATTTATAATAAACTTAGAATATGTGTTAAAGTGACAAGTAGCGCCCAATGACAGGCACATAGCGAATATCAGCTGAAAAATTTTGATTCAGAATACTTTAATGTTTATACACAAACATAATGCAAACATCATGAATACCAATTTTATAAAAGCATTTTACTGTATATTTTAAGTAAGTAAACTATGGGTGCTTTAAGACACTTTCCAGTTCCCCCTGTTATAATGGTGGGAGTAAAAGGTCAAGCTATTACACGATCAAGTAAAAAGACTAACGGACGGTAGAGGGTGGGTGAAATAGCACTGATGGTGGAAGAGGCCTACTCGAGCTACCAGGTGGTGATGTCAGGAGAAACTGTATTCTAACATCCAATCACTGGTAGCTGTAACATCAGATGGTACCATGCTCTAAACGTGGCTTCCTTCTTCTCAAAATATACAAAATACTTTCATGCTCCTTACAAGGCACAACTTTCAATTTTTTTTTTTTGGTATTTGATATTAATCTTTTTTTGAATAAAAGTAAATATTTTTGAAAGAATAATTATTTATGTCTACTTCTGGTTGAGATCGTCAACATGCTTTTCTGTAAAAGTTTTTTCCATTTTTTTTGCTAATGGCTCAATCGCTTCTAAATAATCAAAGGATTGCAGAAATTTTCATGAACTATTAAAAAAGGAATTTCTTGGTACCACTATATACTACACAGCGATATGTACATTAATTTTAAATTTCTTATTTCAAGCTTTTTTCTCTTCTTAGCCTACACACAATCGGCATTTTTAGTATCAACATTCTTATTAGTATCAAAGTCACTCTCAGCAATAGTATTAGTAGTTTAAGCTCCATAAATAGTATCCTCATTGAGAAAAGTTTTAAACCATTTCTTGTTAAAAAAGTAACTCTTGAGCACGTCAAAAAAATATTCCGTGTCCGGTTTAATGCTACTTATAAACAAAGAGAAAATACACAATTTAATTAGATTAGCCTTGCTACGTGCGCAAAAATACTTTCCAAATACATTTTTGTGTACCTTACAGGTACCAAAACATTAATGCCTTTGTTAGATATCCTATTTTGAACGAGCAGTATTGGCTTAGTGGTAAGCGTCCTTGTTACTGATATACTACTGTTCTAGGGGTAGTGGGTTCGATTCCTAGTGAATACAGATGTTTTCTTAAATATAGGAATTGGTTAGCACTGGCTTAACCAACAAGGAGTAAACACTCTGGAATACAGAGTCTTCATCGGAAAAATGCTGCACTTCAAGAGTGGACCCCATTTACCATTGGTGCAGAAAATGCTAGCTTAACTGGCTGATAAAGAGGAGTGAAAAAAAAGTGAGGCAAATCGATCGCACACTTAGGTGGTGAGTGAATGACCACGGTGAATAGTCCAGTCAAATAATGCGATAAACTGGTAAAAAAAAACCTATTTTGAGAGTGTGATTCGATATAGCCAAACTAAACGTAAAACCCAGTACATCTCGGGTTTCGAAAAAAACGGCAAAATTATTTCCATAAACCGACGGCCCGTATAAAGAGTAGCATATGGAAGCACAGCATAGCATGTTGAAAAAAGTACAGCTCACGTGATCAGATGCAAAAGTATAGCTCATCGCATTTGAGGAAAGACGAGAAAAGCTCACGCATTAAAAAAAAAACAAGATTGGCTCGTCACACTTAAGTGAAAAGAAGTACAGCTCAAACGTTCAGCAAAAAATAAGTACGAATCATCAGATTCGGATAAAAAAAAGCACAGCTCACGCGTTTGGATAAAAACAAACATGGCTCGCCGCATTTATGCCAGAAATAGTACAGCTCGAGCATTTGGATAAAAACATGCAAGGCTCTTCATTCAGCCTGCTTACATACTTAGATTAAAGATATCATGACTTACTGATGTCAAATAATTGTTTATACAATATCAGATAAGCACTTTGATAACTGTCTTACTATACAGTTCATAATATTCATGTCATATCTATAAATATCACACTAGATTATTTCAAAGAGTTTAGAAAACTTTTTAACAAGAAGTGGGTAGGTCCCTACATGTAAGTGAATCCTATACATATATAATATATGGTTGTAATGTTAAAAATTCCCACACTTCTATAGTATTTAAATTTATTGATAAATAGAAAACAGCCACAGTTAAGTAGGCGGCCGTGATAAGAAACCTAATATTAAGTTTTAAAGTTACATTAAAAAATAAAATACGGTTGTAGGCGAGTAAAAAACGGCAAACAAAAACCTAATAGTTTTTTAGTATTAATAGAAAATAAAATATACTTATGAGAAAGTATGCAAATTTCTTTCATTTATGTATTTCATTCTTATTTACTTAAACAACGCTTGTAAAATTATCCCTAACAAATTAAAAGCAGGCTAATCGACCTAACTCTAGATAGAGTGGATTAAATTGACTAAATCGATAAACTCTATTTGTTTTCAGTGTATAATTTTTTGTTAAATAACAGCAGTTAATAAAACTTTTCTTGATAAGTTTTCAATGGTTTAGCCTGTTTAGGGGTTGATAGCTTGCTGTGTAAAATAAAGGACATAATTCTAGACACGGTTTAGTTTCCAATCAAATTCAATTTAGGGAATTGCAAAACACTTAAGAAAATATCTGTTATAACTTATAAATGCCACTTTTTGTTTTTTTACTTCAAAATTTTAGTTAAAATTTCATAACCCTTTAATCCATGAACCACTACCACCAACCGTTAACCCCTTTATAAAAGTTATAATTTTTCAAGATTTCACACTTATCAATCCATGAAAGTACATAAACAATTTTATAACAATATATATAACTTATATTTAACAATTTTCTTATATAAAAACAAAAAAGAAATACTTTTAGTCAAAATCATACACG